>JAUPMG010001190.1:0-16156 GCA_031762675.1 Pachysandra terminalis | reverse complement strand
ATTGGTTTGAGTGTGTGTCCAACCTTCCAAACTTGGTTTCTTCAGGTGGGTCATAGCCTAATAACCCTCCTTTATTCTGTACATACTATACTCCAAACACCAGATCCAAACCCCCTCTCAAAATTACCTAAATAACCAAAACAACTTCCGTCGATAGGTTGATTGATGTATCGACGCCTACCGATCGACCAAAGTTTGGAAGTCTAGCCTCCATCGGTAGGGTGGTCGGTGTACCGACGCCTACCGAGGTGTTACAGTAGTCCCTTATCAATAGGCTTGTCGATGTACCGACACCTACCGACCAAATGTCACAACCCAGTTATCAGTTCATCGGTAGGCTGGTCGATGTACCTATGCCTACTGATCAGCTAAGATGGTCTCGGTCGGTAGGCTGGTCGGTGTATCTATGCTTACCAACGGTCTGTTATCGGGGTTTTTCAGCTTTGTACCTTTAGTAATTTGGTTATAACTTTCTAAATTCTTATCGGAATGACCTCAAACTTGTTTTGTTGTGTTCCTAACAAACAGGGGATTCAGAATAAAATATAAAATAAATTATGAAAATTATTCACACAGGTCCTTTAATCCGTAGTTCAAGTCGGTTCAAATTCTGGGTTTTCTGGGTTCGTGAACCCTAGCCCTTTGGTATCCGGTTTCCATCCCCATTGAAATTAAAGGTCAATAAATGATCATATTAGCAACCAATCACTAAGTAAACATATCTTAGAAATTTATTAACATGATAATTAATTTTAACCATGGATCAAACATACATCATGATCATAAAATCTGGAAATCATCAAGCATTCTCTCAAGTTCATAGCATCGAATCAAACACACTTATATAGGCATAAAATTGATCTTAATGTAATTCACACTCCATGATATCAATTATAAACATATGAACACACGTCAATGACTTCCAGAATCCCAAGCGGATAATTCAGAAAATGTAACTTACCTTAGGCTAGATCCGATGAGCGATATTCTACGATTCTACTTTTTTCTTCCTCTTCTACTTCTTCCGATCTGCAATGCTAAACTTAGATCTCTCTCCTCCCCTAACTTTCTCTCTTAGTTTTTTTCTTTTGTTCTCAAGTACGACAGCTAGTTTCTTTTTGAAAATGGATCCCACGAATGGGAGTTAGAGATATAGGGAGTTAGCTCCCCACTTCTCCCCCCACTAACCCACATACAAGGCCACGTTATATTGACTGATTCAAACGCACGGTTGTGCATTTGAAATTTGAGTCAAGGTTCTAATAATTCTTAAGCTCACCCCATAATAAACCAATTTACATTATGACCTTTAAGTTCATTTATTAAGTTATGATTACACCTATGATCCAACTAGCCTATTAAACCACACTAATGATTATAGTAAAATTATCAATAAATTTCTATAACAACCTTATTGATTCACCCTCATTAATTATCTTGTTTAATTAATCTTTGATTAATTAATATAATATTCATAGGTTAGGGTCACTACATAATATTGGTGAATTCTATCTTTATCAATAAAAAACATTCGAATTCCTATCTATTACAAATTTTGCACCACCGGTATCGGGATTTTAGGTTCTAGGCTATCTTGCCACACGTCTAAATCATGTTTGTGTATGGTATGAGAAAAAACAAATGAGGTATACAATTGTTCCAACTAGGGTTTACCTTTTCATTCGTATAAATATTGATAAGCTTGAAAAATCTAGCAAGACATCATTTCACATTGCGAATTCCAATAAGTCACATGCTATGATAAATGACATGCTACGTTGCTGCCTCAAGCCGGATGATCACCTCTCCCTCTCACTCTTCCTTTCTGAGGTTAACTTCTTTCCTTTGTAACGGATAAGCTTATTCAACAAGAAAGCAGGTTTCGTATTTCAATTGTTTTTCATTTATGAAAAGAAATGGTTTCTGAATCGAGCGAAGAAAAATATGACGAGGGCCTTTAGCAAGAAATCGACATTACCAGCAAGTCAGGTTCGTGGACAAGAACATATGGTACTTCTCTGCATCCTAAAGGTTCCCTGTGGAAATCAAGAAAATGCTAGTAAGTTCTTTGAGAAAGCAAAAAAAATGAAATCAATGTGAAAGAAAGTAAAAATAACTTTTTTGATGTTGCTTGGATGTTATAAGAAAATGACATGATTTTTATTAGAAATCATGTAATTGTGCTTTTGATTAGAAAAACATCATCAAAATTCTGCACATAATTTCGAATTCTGCCGTTATACCATAAGTCATATTTATGTTATATCAAACCGACTTTAATTTAGTTTGGATTGGATTTGTAGATTTTGGGCTCGATTTAGCTTTTGAAATTATAAAATTGAATTTGACCGGTTTGGTTTTGGGTTAAAACCTCGGTTAAACAGAATTAAATAGAAAAACAATATATACTCTTTTGTTTATAATCTAAACTAAATCGATTTAAATCGAATTATATATATACTTATGCCAATCTTTATAAATTTAGATATTTGGGAAGGGCAGTGTAGAAAAAGACAAAAAAACTTCTCACAATGAATTTTTGAGATAATTGGCAAAAAAAAAAAAAAAAATTTGATCATTCATTTTCTCACAGATTGGTGGGCTCTACAATTCCTTACAGTTTCTTAAATATCCAAATGCATCCGGCATACGAGATAAGAGAATTCTCTCACAAGTCTCGAAATCCAAACAGCCAAAATTTTTTTTTTGCCACGTGGGATGCCCAGATATTTAAGTGCGAATCGATGATCATAGAAGGAGAAGCATCATTTTTCAATTTCAATCGTCCCATATTTGTTGTAGAGCTTCGAGATCGAAGTTCCCTCAAAGAAGATACCACCGAGGTTGCCAACTTGCCATGGCTTAGAAGGAAACGGAGAGGCTGAGACTGAAATCAGAGGACGCAGTGTCACGATTACAATAGCCATGAGATGAAATTTACCAAAGAAGATACCCGCCGAGAATGTCCCATTCCCACCATATTTTTCCTTACATATCGTTTTTTTTTTTTTTTTTTTGCCATGTGGAGTATTGAATGTTGGAGATCCATGTCGTGGCTTCGTCGATAGGATTAGACATCAACCACTACCACCATCTCTGTAATTTTTTTGCCACGTGGGATTGAAGGATCCAGTTATGAGGTCTCCCTTAGCTATTCCCATGCGCATAGATGGACTTTATCAATCCGGTTTGATTCAATACGGCCGTTGAAGACGGTGTTTTCGTGGATATGATCAGTTAGACATTTGTTTATCCTTTCTTGTATCTTCTCTCTCTGTCTCCCCGTATCTGGGGTTATAGACCTGGTTTGAGTTTTGTTGTTTTCTTTCTTTTCTTCTGATTCCTTTTCTTCTTCGGATCTGAGAGAGGTAAAGGCTCCAGCCACGGGGTCCACCACGGTATTAACCTGAAAAAAGAAAAAAAATGCCCGACAGTGATAGTTCCTCGTTGATGAATACCACAATAGTCTGCATTTCAGAAATAAAGATCCAAACAAGTGGTATATTTATTGAATCCAATCCTCTGGATTATTCAGTCTGCCTCCTATTATTGCAGCTCTTTCTGGCTTCTGCAGTCATCATACTCACAATAGTCCTTGTCAAACCTTTCAATCAACCTGCAATGGTTTCGCAGATCTTAGTAAGCTTCTTCCCCTTTTCCTTCCAATGGCGACAATAATTTTTATTTCAGAACTAGTCTTTATATATAATCCTATATCATTAATAATAATTTCTTTAATTTTATGACTGATATATCAATCAGGGTGGTATAATACTTGGTCCATCACTTCTGGGTCGGAATGAATTATTCAGAGACACAATTTTCCCCTCGAGAAGCCTAACATTACTTGATGTAATCGCAATGTTCGGGATCATCTTCTACATATTTCTAATCGGAGTGGAGATGGAACCATTGATAATAAGGAAATCGGGGAAAAATGAAGTTGCAATTGGGATTTCAGTCGTCGTGGTCCCATTGATAATAAGCTTTTCGTTTACTAAGATCCTAACACGTTTCAGCAGTATAGACGTGAGCATAGCAGGGTCACTAGCTTTAATAGGCTTAGCAGGATCAATTATTCACTTCCCCACTATCGCTCGCTACCTTTCCGATCTTACGATCCTGAATTCTGAATTGGGAAGAGTAGCTTTGTCTTCGTCAATGATCAGTAGCTTAGTTAGTTTCTTAATAGTAACAATCACTATTCTTTATAAAGATGGAATGCACCTGTTACGTTCAACACTAGTTACTGCTACCATGATGATGATGCTCATCTTGTTTATCGTTCGACCTACCTTGTTATGGATGATCAGGAGGAATCCAGAGGGGCAACCATTGAGGCAGGAATTCATATATGGGATAATGTTAGCCGTGTTGGTAACCGGTTTCCTTGGCTGGTCGTTCGACTTACACATTGTCTTTGGGCCTCTGGTTCTAGGTCTGGCTATACCATCAGGACCCCCATTAGGATCAGCCCTAGTAGAGAAGCTCGATTTGATAAATTCATGGATGTTTATGCCACTCTACTTCCTCAAAAATGGATTATCAATGAATATCTTCGCTGTACACTGCAATAATTTCTTACTTGTGCAATTCATCATCCTGGTTTGTTTCTTGGGAAAACTAACTGGAGCTTTGTTACCTTCTCTCTACTGTAAGACTCCTTTGCGGGATGCTCTCTCTCTAGGCCTTGTTATGAATGCTCAAGGTGTTATTGAGGTTATCATATTTAACACGTTGAAGCGACATGCGGTGATGATCATACATACTCGTTTAGTGTCTTTGTATATTCTTCTTCATTCCATGAATGCATGTAATTGATGATGATGATTGATGTACATGCAGTTAATACATGATGAGGCATATGTAATCATGTGCATATCCATGTTGCTTATGGCAGGAGCTATGACACCACTCATAAGGTACCTCTATGATCCTTCGAGGAGATACTTGGTATCCAAGAAAAGAACGATTTTGCACTCGAGACCGAATTCTGAACTTCGACTACTGTTCTGCGTTCACGACCAGGGGAATGTTCCGACGATCATCAACCTGCTTGAAGCCTCCAATCCCACCAAGGCGAGTCCCGTTGCGGCTTACCTCCTCCACCTCATGGAGCTTGTTGGCCGTGCAACGCCGCTCCTCATCTCCCACAAATACAACAGGAGGTTTTCATCTAATGCTACACCTTCTGAACCCATCATCAATGCCTTCAGACGCTACGAGCAAAGCAAAAATAACCAAGGGACCGTCACGGTGCACCCCTTTAGCACCATCTCTCCCTTCGCAACCATGCACGACGACATATGCTCGATGGCATTCGAGAAGAGAACTTCCCTCATACTCGTTCCCTTCCACAAGCAATATGTCAATGCAGCCGATAGCAACATGTTCGAATCGTCCAAAACCGGTTTTAGGATCGTGAACAAGAATGTCCTTGACAAAGCGCCTTGTTCTGTTGGAATCGTAATCGATCGACGTCTAGTAGTGCAGGGATCGAGATCTTTGTTAACATGTTGGTCGTCCTACCATGTTGCTGTGCTTTTCTTAGGTGGAGGTGATGATCGGGAGGCGCTGGCATTAGGTGCAAGAATGTCGGGACACCCCAACATCAATCTGACGGTGATCCGGCTCCTGGAAAACGGCAACATCCGCAGTGACGACACAACAGAGATGGAGTTGGATAATGAGGTGGTGAGTGAGTTCATATTGGGCAAGTCAGACAAGGATCGGGTTATGTACGTAGAAAAGGTGGTTATGGACGCGTCAGAGACCATCGCTGTGATCAGGTCAATGGAGAATAGTTATGAACTCATCCTAGTGGGTAGACGCCATGATAAGCCCTCATCACTCTTCATGGGAATTGCAGAATGGAACGAGTACAGTGAGCTAGGAGCGTTTGGAGACTTAATGGCTTCGAGGGATTTCAATGGCGAGACTACCATCTTAGTTCTCCAACAGCATAAAACTCAAATCTACTGTTTCTATATGGGTAATTCGATAACATATTGGTCACCTTTGTGATGTATGCAATTATTCTGACTTCATTCGAAGGAACATAGATTAACATACCAAAAAGGGTTTCCTTGAAGGTGAACGACAACTTGAAAGTATTTCAGTGGAATTCTAAAATCATCATTTAATTTAAAGATTATTACAATAAATCCCCACTGCAGTCACATGATAAACCTCAGTAACTTATATATATATATATATTGTATATCTTATTTGAGGGGACATTGCCTTATTAGGAGTGATAGGGATAAGAATGGTACGTTGTTTTCGATATATATGCATGTTATACGTGTCATATGATCTGTGATCTCTTGTATTGATCCCAAGTCAATCAATCATAGAGCAAGTTCACTTAATCAAGTGACTCAACACAATTTCCTTCTAAAAATAATTTGTGCCCATTGCTTACTTGTATACTTTGAATATGAATTGTTGCATGAAGATATTTCCAATTATCTCTTTGGACATAAGTCTGATTGACACATGTCCTGATCAATAGAGGATATTTTGGATGTTTTCTCTATAAATAGTAGAGCATGCCCTCAAATTAATTAGGATCATTTAGCATCTGGGAGAATAATGAATATGTCTAATTACGTTTATGTATAATTCAAAGATACGTGAAAGAAACAAACAGTGATAACTTATCTGAGAGACTTGTGTCTTTTGAACACTGAGGTTTTCTTGCTCTGTGGTGTGCATTCTTGTTGCCATACCTGATATCTCGATCTCCTCTTTCTCTTTGCTCCTCTCTTTATCTTATCCACGAGTCATATTTAAAAAGAAACACTCTTGATAGAACGGTTACGAGATAATTTAGGCTATCTTTTGAGACAAACTTTCCGGACTATATCTCTGTTGATGCAATTGTATTGGTGAATTCTAGTTTTATCTGTCAAAGGCATTCTAATTCCCATCTGTTACAAGTTCTGCATCACTAGTATCATTCAGGGATAAACAGATGTATAGCAATAATTGTTTAAGGAGAAGCTAGATTTCGACCCCGTAACGTCTGGAGTGAGATGCACGCATCCAAGGTTTTGCGCACCTTTCAGAGCGTGGATGCGTTGGCGTGCAGCTATGCAAACATGGCGTGCGTGGATGGGCATGCTTCGGACGATGCCATCCCTAGCAGACAAAAATCTTTTGTGAACCTAGGCTGTGTGAACTTCCTCTAGACGTCATCACACAAACTAGCGCAGAGAAAAATCTTCTGTGAACTTGAGCCTTGTGAACCTCACACGAGGTTGGCACCTGTCGCAGGCGGGCCCACTAAAAAGGGTGGTAGTCACGGTTAAGGTTGAAACCGATTAAAGTAGAAGTCGATTTTAGGTTCATTAGGTCTTTTAGGGTTTTAGAAATGTCACTCATCCTTTTAGTGGGTTCCACTTGGGGACATGTGTCAACTCGTGTGGGGTTCACACAAGGTTCACATATCCCAGGTTCTTCGTTCAACTAGCAAATGCATCTCGTATGTGAACTTGGGTTGTATGAACCTCATGCGAGGTTGACACCTATCCCCAGGTAGACCCGCTAAAAAGGGTGACTTACATCTCTAAAACTCTAAGAGACCAATGAACCTTAAATCGGCTTCTACTTTAACTGATGATGGCCACCCTTTTTAGTGTGCCCACTTGGGACAGGTGTCAACCTCGTGCGAGGTTCACCTAAAGTGCCCACAACCAGGTTCATTAAAGATTTTCATCCCAAACTAGCCTGGCATATATTGGTACAACTGAAATGAGAAAAGCCAGGTCCAAGTTTAATTAAGACAATTGTATACAGTTGTGGTTGTACATATCCATTTTGATGGTTTCTCTTGCTCATATTTATTTGAATTTCATCTATGAAATTCTTTCCAACTTTGGTCATGATATGTTGTTTATGTGTGAGGCATGTTGTGTTGGTTTCAATCAGTTCAAGCACGCCTCAAACGAAAATCGGTTGCCCTGAATCTAGCTGCTTGCTCACTCCCAAGCGCAGGAGTTCCAAGAAATATAATACTCGGTGAGTCCGAGGTCGAACCACAGATAGCATGGATATTCAAGACAAATGGAGATTAAAGAACAAATATGATGGAGGAAAAATTACCAGTATTATTCTAGAAGGAATTGTTAAAGGATAAAAAATGAATAATATGATTAAATTCGATGGTGAGAATGCTCAGGCATCGGGGTAGTTCCTTGAAACGATATGGGATTCATTGTGACTTCGATAAAGCATTATATACTTGATTTTTTTAAATGAAAAACCTTGATTTGGTTAAACTAAAATAACTTAGGAACATCTCGTAACCTTGATTAACGATATGGCTAGAATAGCTTTTAGAAAAATCCATTCAATTCAATTCTAAATTCCTATTAAAAACCATGAGCAATTCCTCTTAATAATGAGAAAAATTTGATTGTAAGAACTCATACCTAAAAAGAAATCGTAATAAATAAACAACCAAACATAATACCATTGAAGTTTAGGAATAATCACAATAAACATCCACAACATTATAAGAGAACATACCTTTAGCCCTTGTAAGAGGCTTAGGCTGTCATGGAAGAAGAAGAAAAGCTTAGAAAAAGTGTAGAGAGAGAAAAAATTCAGAAAACGTCCTCCTTTTCAGTCCAAATTTCAGCAGCGACTTGTAGGCTAATGTTTTCCTTCAAAACGTGCGAATTTGAGAATTCTCGTTAGAGAGACAACTGTAGTGCTTGAAATCATATTTTCAAAACATCTAGCCTTCAGTCCATCCGAATTTTGAGAAGAGAATTATGCCCAAAATACTGATCGGTGGTCAGACTAGACTTTCCATAATTTCACAGATTTGTCGTTCCTTAATTTCACAGTTTTGACTTTCCTAAATTTCGCCCAACAGACTCTTCATTTGTTTCTCTCTCCAGAATTTGTTTCCAAAAAATTGTCTCTACAACAATAAATTAAATTTAAATGAGGCATGTAGAATTTTAATAAAATAATACACGTAAAAGAATAATTTCCATGTTATGCAATGGTGAGGAAGAATTGTTAGATTTTACGTGTACTGAAGAGTTTGATGCAAGAAAATGCCAATAAAGTCTTGTGATTAAGAGTTTAATATGTAACAATTCATGACTTATCACTAGCCTAGCCTGAACTGAAGTTAATCCGATTAAACCTAAACTAATCTTGTAGACGGCAAAATTTTTTAGATCAAAATTATGCCGCATGACATGATCTCACAAGATAGGCCCACTAAAATAAGATTCTCTCAAATTGAATCTTTTATTAGTTTAAATGGGACCCACAGAGAATTATTAAATTAAAATTATAATAATTATCATTAAATATGAATTATCCTAAAATACAAGAAATTATCAAAAGAATTATCTAAATGATATCCAATCAAATTTTAGATAATTTTTAAATAAAGAGTTATTTTACATTGGATAATCTTCTAAAGTGGTTGAGAACAAGTAGAATTCTACTTTCCCACGTGTAGATAATCTCTAATTAAATTGAGAATTATCTCTAATTCAAGGAGGACTCTCCCCTCCAAATCTTTAAATAGGGTTAGTCATCTCCTATTCAAAGAGGCCAGGGGCCCAGATGATGAAGAAGAGGGATCGGAAGAAGAGAAGAGATAATGAAGCTCTGCTGTTCTGACACCTATTTTGAAAAATAAAAGCTGCTAGCAATTTGTTTAACGTTTTATGTTTTCCTCTCTTGCAATTCAGCTGTATAAAAGCAATTAAAATATAAAATAAGTTATTAAAAAAAACCTCTATTAACGCCCAAAACAAAATTTACCACTATTGTAATTAGAGTTGGAAATTCTTGACCAAACCCGTCAATCCGCCCAAACCAAACCCGAGTAAACGGGTTAGAGTTGACCCATTTATTAATTGGGTTAGGTTTGGGTTTAGATTATTTCAACCCATTTATATACGAGTCAACAAAAACCCACATTATTCTTAAAAACCTAAAACCCTAACACCTTAAACCCTAAAACCCTAAAACCCTAAACTCTAAACCCTAAAACCCTAAACCCTAAATCCTAAACCCTAAAACCCTAAACTCTTAAACCTAAAATCCTAAACCGTAAAACCCTCTCGTTGGGTACCCGTTTAATTTATTTATTTATTTAAAGTGGAATCTTATGTACCCTAACTAAGACAATTTACTATTTTTATGTTTAATAGGTTAAAAAAATATTTTTAATGTTTATTAAGTATATAATAAGTTAAATTGGTGACATTGATTAAACATTAACGTCACCAATTTATTAAAAAATATATACTGTATAATATTTTTTGGCTTTTTTGTTTCAATTTATTTTTTTGTTTTAAAATGAAAAAAATCCATGAAGACAAGTTTTGCTGTTCCATTTACTTATACTAGCGGATGGCATGTGCAATACTGCACTTGTGACCTTTAGAAGTTTGTAGAGTTTTTATCTTTTAAAGATGTTAAAGAGTTAATTAATTTTTTCATGGTATTTTGATGTTTAGTCATTAATATTTGAAGGTAAAAAATTGTTAATTATTTTTTTTTGAATTATTTGGTACCTTAAAAGAAGATAAAATATGACTTCTAATTCAATTAGCCTAGGATGATAAGTAATGGTTTCAACTAAAACTTCTTAAATTGAAAACAATAAACCATGGTAATAGAAGACCCTCACTTGACTACCCTTTTGGATTCATCAAAACGATGTAGATACTAAAACAAAGCACAAATGACCAATATTCAAGCTTAAATATGAACAACTTTTAGAATCCAAACAAAAGCAATTACTCATTTCATTCAACAATGAGTATATTAATTAACATTGTTCGTGATATTACGTTACATTGTAACGATCTAGCGGGTAACACACATGAAAAATACTTATTTATACATTATATTATTAGATTTTAAATTTAAGGTTTTTTAAATATTTTAATTGATTATATTAAACTAATTATTTCTAATGGTTCTATTTTTAATTTGAATTGATAAATGGATATTAATTTTTGAAAGTAACTATATTAAATGATTTTTCTCATAAAAGAAAAAAGTAAATAACCATTGTTTGTAGAACTAAAATAAGGAAAAGGTTTAAGTAGTTAGATGTGAAAGGATAGCTACGTGAGATGCAAGGTTATGAAAAATTGAAGCATGATCATGGGCTTCCCATTATAACTTTAGTCTTTAAAGTTAATTCCTCCTACACGTAGACTCCGTCAACGCTTATAATTCTTCTTACACGTATCTTTCTCAACTGACAACGTGTTTGCAAAGATTAAAGATTAAATTTTTCCTTATTTTATGTGTAAAAAGCATAAATTCTTAATTTGATCCCTTTCCCACCAACAAAAAAAAAAAATTAAATCTTAGTTTGAGTGAACTCCAAAATATTCTTTTTCCTGCAATTCTAAATCTTTCAATATATAGTTCCCTTCCACATAGTAAGATTTTCAGCTATTTTATTTTTTGAATTAAACAGTTTCAAATGCAAACTATTGAAGTTAATGGACGTAAGATCGCTTGACCTTGGATCCATGGCCGTGATGGCCGTGAACCTTTGCTGATTGGACTTCTTAGGAATCAAATCCATGAAGCTTCTGTCATGAAAATTTATTTCCTTTGAGTTGATGATATCTAGATACTTCAGAGTTTAATTCTTACGTGTAGCTATTGTTTTCTACTACTGCTACATCAACATTTCTGCAAAACCAAAGAAGATCAAGAAACCAATTGAAGAAGAAAAAAGGTTTGCAATTGGAGGAAGGAGAGGGGCTTATTTATATATATATAGGTGGTTTGGAACTCTGGATGTGTACTTTCGTTGCTGGCTATAACATCTGCCGCTGGCTGCTCATTTTATTTCCCCTTTGTTTTTTTTGGTTTTCTAATAATTGAATGCTCCTCCGTTAACTCTATTGGCAGTGGATCAGGTGCAGGTGGCCATGCCGTGAGGGTGAGTGCCCGTGGCACTCTATGGGCTACCCGCACGTGTGAATGAAAGAAAAAAAAAAATTTAATGTTCTTTTTTTATTTATTCACATGCATTTAGGCTAACTGACACCCGCATAGGATCCACACTCTTTATCAGTCCAGTTGGATTTAATACGGCTTTGATCAGAACCATTGAAGACAGTGTTTTTGTAGATCAGAACCTTTCTTCTCTCTCGTTTTTGTCTTCCCCCTTTTCTTCTTTTGATATGAGGCACGTGCCTTAGCCACGGAGTCCACAGCGGTATTAGCCTGGGAAAAGAAAAAAAAAATTAGGAGAAAGGGTAACTTTTTAAAACTAATTATAAAAATATCTTTTGAAAAGTCTTAATTTAGCAAATATCTTTTTATTAAAAAATAATTGCCCTCAAGGCACTGGCAACGTAGTAAAATGCCTTCACCCCAAAATGCCCCTCTCCTTTTGTTTTATATTTTTTTATTATAAATATTAAAAATTGTTTTTACTTTTATACCCTTCTTCTAAAAGGTAAATAAATCAAATGTCCTAAAATGCCCTTCTCAATCTCACAGACAAATGAACGAGGATTTTGTGAAAAGTGAAGAGGGAGAACGAGCCAGAGAGATTAGGGCAAATGATCTCGTGAAAATTGAAGAGGGAGAACGAGACAGAGAGACTAAGGATTTTCCGTCAACGACCAACCCGTCTTCTCCGTCAACGATCAACCCCATCTTCTCCGTCAACGATCGTGCTTCTCTTCTCTTCCGGTGCATCTCCTCCACCATTTCTTGTTTCTTTTAAAGCTTCTTTTTTTTTTAGGGTTCTATTCAAAATGAACCAGCAATGGTTGTTCGTTTCTGCAGATCTCTAGAAATCTCCTTTTTTTTTTTAGGGTTCTGTTTTTTTTCCTTTTTTTGTAGTTTGTGGAATTTTTTTTTATTCTATGCTACTTGACTTTCAACTAGACCGGATATTCACAAACATGGATAGGCTATGCAATTTAAACCAGACTATTTCTTATCATTCTCTGCTACTTGACTTTCAAATGCTTTTTCTAAATCAAAGCTGTTCATATTCCGGAGAAGTGGCTTTTATTCCTTTTTACAGTTAGCCAAATTGTTTTAATCACTACCGAGAGCCACATTTTATGGTCTGACAAATTCTAGCAGTTCCTGTCATCTGTGAGGACAATATTGATGACGATACTCTTCTTGCATCCTTCAACTAGTGGATGGTTCAAGCAATGTTGACCTTCTGAAGCTCCCTGATGAGGAGAGCAAATCTATATTGCTTAATGTTACATCCAAATAGAGTTATAAGCACCTTTTTACAACTTGCTGGAATATTTTGAAGGTTAATACATGTGCTTTTGTGGATGAGTTTCTCTAAGGAGGTCCATCGATAGATGCAACCTTATACATCATGGAAGTCCTTCCTCAGAAACAGAACCACTAAACTTTCAAATTGTTTTCAAATTCTGTTGCTTGGACCTTCAAGCTGAATCCGAATATAACTTTTAAGACACAAGTGCCGTCGTTAAAGGCTAACAGGGAAAATACCTTTTACCACAAGAGATGGTTCAATTTCAATCAATCCCTACTTAGTATGTTTCTTACGTTAATAGGGCTACTATAGGACTAAGTTGTCTTGTAATATGATTGGTCTTTTTGAGGATCAAAGATGCTTTCAAGTAATGTTTAATAGCCTTTTAAGAAGTAAATCTATCTTGCTATACTTAACGAATACCCGTTAGGTATTGGATCTCTTAGGTATGTTAAGTGATACATTAATTATTTTTTATATCTTTATAAATAACAATTTGTTACCAAATAAAAATTTAATTTAAAATTAGTTACTTGGGGTATTACCAATTAACAATATATATTGGGTGCAAATATGTTATGTAAATCTAGATTAGTATAAGCTTCTGAAATGAATTTCTTATCATAACAATTAGATATTGTTAATATAGTGAAAGTAAACACTTTTACAATTCATTCATGTAGTAAGTATTGGGCACCTACTAATAACCATGCATTTGCAAACTCAATTTTGGAACTAATATTGACAACCCCATAATTGACATCATCTGAAATTCGTTCCATATGATTAGGTTTAGTATCTGGGAACCAAAAGTTGTTCTGGTTTTGTTAATTTCTGACTCACTTAAAGTCTCTATTTACAATTAATTAATTAATTATTTTCAGACAATTGGTTAGTGCATCTCTTGGGACTCCATTGTTTGAAATTTTTGTTGTCACAGACTCTGACCAGACATACATAATGCCGGTGATGTACTCATTTTATGTATTAGATAATAAATTATGTAATCTAATGATAAGTCAAGCTCTAAGCGTGAAAGGCCAACTACATATCTGTTTAGCCAGTTCTAGGATTAGGGTGCAATGGGTTAGGTCATGCTGGGATAACAGGCACACTCTCAACCCGAATGTTGTCCATTAAACTGAGTTGAAACTAGCAAACCTGAATCAAATCCAGTTAGGAACAACCCCCCATCCCCACAGACAACCTTTACCGGGCCCACACAACCCGTTTAATATTGCTTACAATATTATTCTAGTAGATAATCTATTTTGAAATAACTATTGCATGAAAAATGTATAACAAATTAAGAAGCCTTTGAAAGCTTATTAACTTCAAATATCTATAACGTTGCTTATTTGATGCAATTGTATAGCATGCACAAAGATTTTTCCATTAATGTTATATATGCAATTATTTATAATAATTGGGCTTTATGACCCACTGGTTGAAAACACGATCATAATCTGTGAATTGTCTTGGGCATTTGTGTGGGTCAGGTCAGCAATTGCCACCCATAAGTAAGTATGAGTAGTCCTAAGATTTTCTGGTCCTTCATTCAAGCGCTTCTGTACGTGACGCTTACATATCCAATGATTGGCTACTACCAGTTAGCTTATAAGATTTTCTGGACGGAGGTAGTATTACCTAGAACATCATCGAGCATTGCTTTAGATGGAGGATAGTATTATCTACGACGTCATCGAGCATCGCTCTAGACGGAGCATATTATTGTCTACGACGTCATCGAGCATCGCTCTAGACGGAGTATAGTATCGCCTACGATGTTTTTGATGCGGAATTTGTGCTGCTTGACCCGCATTAAGTCGTCGATTGGGATCGAGTCGCTTAAATGGGCGTAAACCGTGCAAGCACGTGACGACGTCGCGTGTCGGTCACTTCCGCACTACTCGAGGTTGGATAAGGTCTTGTCTGGACACGCGGGACGTCCCAACCGTTCGCCTAAACCGTCGCGCAGCCGTTCGGATGGCGCTATGCCTGTACTTGACAAAAGGAAAGAAAAAGGAAGAAGGGGGGAGAGCCAATACAGAGAAGTGCACAACAATTTTACGTGATTCAGCAATATGCCTAGTCCACGGGGGTCGCCTCATAAGAGGTATTTTTCCACTATTAAAAAATACATTGAATACAATGAACATCCCATTCATATGGGGATGAAGGAAGTAAGAAAGAAATGAGAGAGAGGAAGAGAGAGGGAAGGAAAGAGATGCTTCCTTCTACAATGTTCTTCCATTTTTTATGATGTACATAGCCTTCTCCTCCAAATTTTTTCCCTCTTTTTCCATCATTTTTCATCATCCTTTTCCTGTGCTGAAGTGGTCTTCATATAGCCTTGTCTTTACTTGGTCTCTAAGTAAACTTAGCTTGCATGTCTTGAGTGAGAGTGTGACATGTGGACGTTGAGTCACTATGGAGATATTTTATGAGAAATATCTGAAAACTATCTAATGGAAGGTGAGTGACATGTAGATAGAATATAACAGTCGGGTCGGACAGGGTCGAACCAGTTAGACCGGATTGGTTCGGGTCAAACTCAATTAGACCGGGTTAGACCGATTGGGGTCGGGTCGAACCGAATTAAACCAAGTTGGGTTGGGTTTGGACCGGTTTGGCCGGGTCGAGTGACCCATTAGACCCATGGTTCATAGGTCAAGCAAGTCAAGCAAGTTAAGCAGGTGACACGTGGTTGCTTAATTAGGTCACTGGATCAACAATAGCCCCCTGCTTGACGAAGACGAAGTGCAAGAAATGCACGTCGTCAGGCAAGCTAAGGAAGTGACCATATGATAAGTCTATAAGTCTCGAATGAGAATGATGTGATCAAAAAAGGAAGACGGGGCTCGGAAGCCACTATTCCTGTAGGGTATATTG
>JAUPMG010001179.1:0-16157 GCA_031762675.1 Pachysandra terminalis | reverse complement strand
CTTCTATCTTTTGTAGGACTTTCAGCCTACGAGGAGATAGGCAACCCGAACTCCTTTCTTCCAAGGATCACATTAACATTTCATCAATCATAGCATGAATGTCTATCCTAGGAAATTCAAATGATGAAATCCCGTGGAAACTACTTACGCGCTCATACACGCAAGCACTCCAATGAAATACCTCATAAGCATTCCTATGATGCTGTGGATATACAAATGATATGTTCTCGTGAAAGCTACTTACGTGCCCGTACACGTAGTAATCCAATGGAACCCATCATAAGTATTCTCATTAACAAAATCAATCATTATACGATTATTCTGGTCATCTCTCCACCTCACAAGTAGGTAATCCATCCACATAAATGGGCAATCCATCCACATCAGTGAGCAATCCATCCACATTAGTGGGAAAACCCTCCACATTCATAAGTGGGAAAATCCATCCACAAAGGTGAGAACATCCATCCACATAAGTAGGATATCCATCCACTACAATAAGTGGAAATCGCATCCACTAAATATAAGTGAGAAATATCACAATTTTGTTCACATAAATGTCAGATTTATCTCACTGGTTTATTACTGTCCAATCTGCGTTCTGTGAATTCAGCATTGACCTACAATCACTATTGTGTTCATATCTTCTAATATACATAGCGGAATCATTCAAAAATTAATTTATTAGAATCCAAACTCACAGAGCAATATAAGAAAAATATTAAATAAATACATAAAAATATACAAGATCTGTAATTTACTTGAGGAATATGAAGTTGCAGGTTACGTTTTTGGGCTTTTAGATTTTTAACACATGCTCAATAATTTATTCATAATTAAATAAATTCTTAATGAAATCTGTTGAAATGACTGGTGTTATGTTCCTAATGAACAAAGGCATCTAAATAAAATATAAATAAAATATACAAATTATTTCATACACTTCATACTCTATAAACCAGACCAACAGTTATTCTGTAAACAGTACTCTGTTAGTTTCAGTCTTGACCAACAATCACTATTGTGGCCATAACTACTTAAATATACATAGGAATATTTTCAAACTTGTTTTGTCACAATCCTAACGCAAATATAAATACAAGAAAAATATTAAATAAATACAAACAAATAAGCAGGATCTATGTTTTTCTTGAGGAACATGAAGTTACAGATTCTATTTTCTGGTTTTCTGTTTTCAACACAGGTTCAATACGGTGATCATAACTATTTAAATACACAGAAGAATCCATCCAAACTTGGTTTGTTGGAATCTTAACTCAAAGATGACTATAGTAAAAATATTAAATAAATACATAAAAATATGCATCTGTAATTTACTTGAGGAACATGAAGTTGCAGGTTCTGTTTCTGGGTTTTCAGATTTTAACATTTCTATGAAATCCATTTTCTGGAGCTTCTACTATTCTCAAATCATGTAAATAAACATATAATGTTGATAACTAAACTTCATAGATCATTCAAAAGTAACTTCTTAAATTTAAACCACATGATCATTACATAAGGCCGGATAACCTACTTACCTAGTATTCTTGCAGAATTTTTAGAACAAATCTTCCTTCCTCATTTTTCCTTCTTCCTTCTTTCTTCTTTCTTCTTTCTTCCTTCTTCCTTTTCTACAAAATTCACCCAAGAATGTTCAGATCTTTGGCCTAGCCGTAACCCCCCCTCCCTCTCCTTGTGTATTTTTAAAAACAACTTTGTCTTGTATTTCCTAGGTTCCTAGGTTAGTAGTTAATAGGGTAGTTCTTGTATTTTCTAGACTAATAGTAAATAGGGTGGTTGAATTGGGATTAATTCTAGTTAAATTTCCAATGCTTAGCTTAGTAGCTAAGCTTTGGAATAAATTGGCAATATGCTGAACAAGAATTGCCTTTTTTGGAGTAATTCTTGAAATTTCAGCTATTACCCTCCTTTTAAAGGTAATGCCACTTTAACCCTTAAGACAATAAAATTTATTTACAAGTATACCCCTAAAGTTCTATTAATTCACTTATAACCTAAAAATTAAAATAATATTTCTTTTTAAGGGTTCGGGTCATTACAAACTACAACTTACATCATACGCTTGATCCGCTATCGATTCTACGCGTTTTAGTCTTCTTCTTAGCCTCTTCTAATCTCAGATCCAAGCGCAACCCTTCTTATTCCTTTCTTAAAAATCTCAGATCTATTTTCTTATCTTTTCTCTCACCAAACAAAACCTCAATTCTCTCTCTTCTATTGTTGTAATCGAATCCTCCTTGATCCCTCTCTTTTTATTGTTTTCTTCCATCTCTCCCTTTCTAATCCCAACGTACCAAACCAGTCTCTCCTTCCCAAACTAATTAGAAACCCATCTCTTAATATCCTCATCCAATTAGAAACCTTCTAATCTAATTCTAACGGATCTTTAACTACAAATTTCAATTTAACTTTAATTAGGAACTCTAATTCTTTTAGAACAATTTTATATTTTAAGTAACTAATATATCCCTAGCTTAGGTCCAAACGATTGTTCCCAATACCAGCCATAAGTCTTAGCCCATTACACTTATTAAGTGAATTTACTAAACTATCCTTCTTGTTATCCAATTTTGATTCATACGACTACTTCTTAGTTCCAACAATTTAAACTTAACTAATTATACTACACTCCTCCAAACTATCCATTAATTATAATTTGACCCCAATTCTACACTTTAACCCCTATGCTCTATTTACTTAGGAAATCACATCAGTATTACTAACAGAAAATTGCCAACTTATTCCCACTAACGTCTCTTTATTATTTAACCCTATCAATTACTCAATTGCTAATTATAATATTATATTTTCTAGATTCGGGTCACTACACCCAATCAGGGTTGACAAAGAAACAATCAATCTTCTTAAGAATACAGCCCTAGCCCAGCTGACCATTCAACCAAGAAAATCTTAGGCCTTTAGATTTTAGTTCTATCAAATCACAATGTTGGATCATATCAAAGTAATTACGAGATTAAGACATACTTACCTTATTGCCACCCCATTTTTCTGTTGAGTTTGTAACAACATTGAAATCGCCCACAACCATCCACTCTAGATTGTTGTGATCCACCAAGTCTTTAATGTAATTCCATTGATCCACTTGTTTAGTAGCAATCGAACTAGTATGTATAAAAGCAAGAAACCAGGGGTCCTGTCCTACTTGTTCAATTAACATATTTACAATCCAGTTTTCAACAAATAGAATTTCAATATCCAAATCGTTGGACCACATGATCCAAACCCACCAGCCCTGTTGATAGTTTCTGCAAAAAAGAAATTGTTAAATCGAAAAGATCTAATATTACTTTGTGAAGGCTTTGCACCGGCAAAGGTTTCGGAGCGCAACACTAGGTGAGGCCTGTTTGGTTTTATAATATTCTTAAGATGCTTCTTATTTGTGGCTTGGCCAATGCCACAACAGTTCTAAAGTAGAATGTTCATTTTGTCAACTTGGCCCGGTGGGACCCGAAGGTTCACCGGACTGTGGGTTGGTAGTGTCACTGTGTAGTAAGTCTTGAATGTCAACACTAGATCTGAGAGGCTTTTCTCTTATTGAATGACCCTTCAATCACCATAGGTCTCGAGAGTGTTGATGGTCCTTGGTTGGTTAGAGAGAGGCTTAGTGGGTTGAAGTGTTGAACTGACAAGGTTAAGTGTGGGCTTAAGGGAAGTTGGGACTCTTGGATTAAAGATTTTGGTTGGCTTGGGATTTTGTAGAAAAACTCTGAGAGGAGCAGATTGGTAATAGGTTTAAATTTTTTTCATTTTGGGCTTGAGAGAAAGCCTATCTAAATAGTTTGGTAAAGGTTTTTGGTTAGGTTTGCTTGGTCCAGCCCCGTCAGCCCATGTGATGTTCCCAACGACATTTTGGTTAGGTTTGCATCCGCTGAAATCTCGATAAGGGAGAACCCTGCATTGCTTCCGTGTGTACTCGAAGATGGGACGTCTTCCGAACCCGGTGAGTTAACACTGGTTGGGTCAAGGTGGACTGTAGTGACAGTGGATGGGTTTGGCGTTGCTCCGGCGGGGGAGTTCCAACCAGCACTGGTGTGGGTGGACGGTGGGTAAGCTACCAGGGGGTTCCTTCTTCTCCTAACATCAACTCTGATCATGGGAGAGTATTGTCGAGCACCTCCAAGATCCACAGTATTGGTCATATTAAGATTAGGCTTAGAGAAAAGGTTGAGATTGTATTCGAGCAGCCCACAGGAGAAACAAATATTTGGTAAGTTTTCATATATAGTGGAAAGTTATCCAAAGATATTTACTAACCTCAGATTGCATGAAAGACACAGAGTGAATCGGGGCAGCAAAGTTGAGTTTTGATTTGGGCGGCTGGATGATTGATATCATTTTGCTCCCCTGGGATCTCAACATCAGCGATCACTCCGAAGGTTCATATAAATGTTTTGATGAAACTTTCATCATTGAAAAACCTCAGCATGCTAGGCAACTGAATTAAGCACCAAAATGAGGAGAAGAAATTCCTATCCGCTTCATATTCCTCCTTAATCAGTTCGAATGAAGTGAGTTGATTTGCCAAAAACCAAGGTTGTGTATCCAAGATATGTTGACTGTCTGCTTCAGTTTGGAACCAGATGTGAATCTTCTTAGTTGATAGCTTTTTCACAGCCTTGACCCCAATGCTTCTCCAAATCCTATTAATTGAGTTAATACAAATGGCGTCGTCGAAAATGTACCCCACGGCTAAAAGGTGGCGGGTGAGCAAGAGAAGGATCAGCCACCGTTGTTGCTAGGGGTGTCAATTGGTTCAGTTAAAACCTAATGAACTAAACCAAAAGAAATTGGTTTGGTTTGGATATTTGTAATTTTGGTTTGTGTATGGTTTCGAAAATAAAAAATCGAATTAATTCGTTAAACCGAATCGAACCGAAAACCAAATCAAACTAAACCAAAATTGGATAACCTGAAAATCAAATCAAAAGCCAATCCGAAAACTACATACAAAATATGTTTAAGAGGAGAGACAAAGAGAGGAAGGAAATCGTGCTCTCATTCTTTCCTTCCCTGTTCTAAACATATTTTTTTTCTCATTCTGGTTTCTCTCTCAACCTAAATTTCTAAACCCTAAAGAGCAACCCTAACCTAAGCAATTTTATTTGTTTTTTCTCTACTCTCAATCTTCTCTAGCCGAAACCTAAACGTTCTCTTTCTCTATCTCCAATTTTCTCTATCCGAAACCATCTTTCATCTTCTATCTGAAACCCTAGTAAAAACCTCTCCACTTTGTTTTTCATTCTCAAGGTAATCTCCAAAGGATTCGGCACATCTCACAAATCATAGGTACACCCCTAGTTCATGCGATTCACACTGGTGTTCATCAATTTTTTTTCTCTTAAATTACATCATCTAATCTTAATGATTTTTATTCTTTTAAGATTTATTTATAGTAGATTGTTTGGTTTAGATTGGCATGATCTTATGTCTATTCAAATCCACCCAAATTGTATTCAATCTTGTTGCAGGTTTTATAAATTTACCATTACTTCTAACAAATTAAAGATTCCCAGCTGAGATAATTTCTTCTATTTTAAGAAGATTTCATGGTGGAGATGGATAATTTTTTCCAGAATTTATAATTCGGTTTGGGTTAGGGTTAGTCAGAAACAATCGGTTTGGTTTTCGGTTTGGTTCGATTTTTGGTTTGGTTATTTATAAATCAGTTTGGTTTAGATTTGAACACTAAACCGAACCAAACCGATCGAATTCACTCCTAATTGTTGCAATGAAAGCAACGAAAGATGAGATAAACGACCATGGGATTTGAACATCGTTGCACTAGTTTTGAGTTGTTATTAAAGGGGTTGAGAAGCTGGTCCTCTTTATGTATTTATAGACTTTCTTCAATCGGTTATCTAGCCATTCAACTCAGTTGTGATAATCGATCCTGTTTTAATATTTAAATTTCGTATCCGATTGTGGGTTGATCAAACCCGCGTTCTGTGCTACCTTGACACTTGGACTTGACTTGTGAGCTTTATTTGCTTATGTCTTTCTCTGCTACATGTCGTCTTCCTATTGACTGTTGAAGATATGCAAATATTTATACGAAACATAATCAAAATTCATTTTTAGTATATATCGGGGCACCATACCGCCAAAAACACATATTTTGAACGTTTGAACTCCTTGATATTACGCATGATACATGGATGAAAGTTACAAACAGAATGACACACCCAACCTATGAATAAGTATTAAGTATAATATTTTTCGCTGTCTTCAAGGTATGGAGTTCAAGGGCATGAGTATAGTTCGACAGCTGGACCGAACCCTGCAACCACCAACCTCTGGTCCAACGACTCAAGTGTGTAGGCAAGATCCAACCCCAACACACCAACTCACATTTGAGGTTAGGAACTCGGAGTGTCCGATTGACCACAAAGTTCGTAAGTGTACCGTGATTTTTATACTGAGCAATATAGCTGAGTGGAACCAATAATCTCAGTTTAACTATATATATATATTACCATATGATATACAATCCGTGGTTACATCTTTTCCATAAAAAATAAAAAATAAAAAATAAAAAATAAAAACAAAAAAACAAATATACAATCAAACGGTATAAGATTTTAAATGGACAAATAAAATACTATATATTGACAAAGCCGAGCTTTTATTTTTGTTTTTTGGTTTCCCAAGGTATCCCCAGGCTTCGTTCAGGACTAGTCCTCCGAGGTACGGTCGGGTGCCAAAGCGGGGACCTCTCCCAACAAGGTTTGCTGCATCTACAAGGACTCGATAATGAAACCACTTGCTTAAGTGACCCGAGCCCCCTTCCACTCGGGGCCAACTTCTGTTAGTACAAAGCCGAGCTTTCACCAAACCGTATCCATCGAAATTCGGATCAGATTCGTAAAAATAAGGATTATTTTCACTTACATCTCTCATATTTCTAATAATTATAGATACACCTCTTGTATTTTTTGGTAGTCCATTTATACATCGTATTAGTAATGTCAGATTAACGATGTTAACAGAGCACTTAATTTACCTTCTTAATTATGCCTTAAAAATTATATTTAAATGAAAAAAAATCAATTTTTATAAGATTAAATTATCCTTCTATCGTTTTTGTATTTGAAAATGTTTTTTTATCTCTCAATAAACTCATAAAATAATACAAATATGATTAAAATCCTGTTAAGCAAGCATTCGAATTTTTTAATTTTTTTTTAATATTTAACTATCAAATTTTAGTTCGAGAGTAATATAATCCATAAATTAGAAAATGTGAATAACATCGTCATTTTCCATCACTTGGTAAGATGAAAAGTTAACGGAGGGATGATATCAACGTTGTAATATAAACTTCAAAGGGTGCAAGTGAAATATTAGAAAACAGAAAGGGTGCATTTGCAATTGCCAAAACTATGAAGAGTATAGGTGGAATTAACCCAAAGGCTGAGTTTGACCCAGCTTGTGCTTTTGGATAAGTGGCTCAATAAGTGCACTTATCCAAAACAACAATAAATTGCTTACTTGAAAAAAAATAATGTTTGGTGAATACATTTATTGAAGTGCTTATAAAAGTTTAGGAGTAACATAAGTATTATGAAAATATTATTAAAATTTAAAAATAATATTTATTTAAGTGTTTATAAAAGTTTAGGGGCAAAATAAGAGTTTATGGATAAGCACTTACCCATTAGATTAGATGTTACCAAACGTATTTTTAATTTTAAACAATGCTTTAATAAGGTATAAGCTCAAATAAATACTTATATAAATGGTGACAAACGCAGCCTTAAATTAATGACCATTTTCTAAGGCTGAAGCTCAACTTGCAAGCTCAGCTACATACATTTACGGGAAAAACACCTTATCCCAACCGGCTTTCCATTACATGATTCTCCATGCGTTTCTAACCTGTAAGTATTGACCATTCTACCCCTTCTTCTCTAATAATTAACCACTCAGTACAGATATCTAGATCAGCCAATGCGGTCGATGAAGATCGTTTGCCCGGAACCCGTATCTTCTTTCTTTTTTCGGATTTTCTCTTTCCTTCAGTTATTAATGAATCTCTGATCACCAATGCTTGTGTGCGTCACGAGACCAGATGGAAGAGGGAATTGAGAAACGGACGAATGCTTCTTCTTCTTCTTAATCTCTAACGCTCCCTGGATCCAACGACGTCGCTGGGTATCTCTTTAAGTTCGTCGAACCCACCACACCAAGATCCTTTAAAATCTCAAATGGGTTTGTTCGAATCTTTGTGCTCCATCGATTGGGAGATGGAATCCGACCCGGTTTACGAGGATTTCGCTACTCTTCCCTTCTTCTTTCTGTTGTTCCCTTCTATTCGGTTCTTTCTCGACAGATTCGTTTTCGAGGTATTGTGCTTTAGTGTTTAATTGATTGCACTTGGTTTTGTGATTTTATCTGTGGGCATTTGTTTGTTTTCAGCTTAACTGATTAATGATGAAGTGGGGGTCTTATGTTGAGTTAATACGTTCATTCTCAGTCATCCTTTGAGGCTTTGATTGCGTCATATTTGGAATCTCATCTCCTTGGTTGTATTTTTTAGTTTAAGTTTGTGGGTGTGAGTTTGGTTTTGCACTCTTTGTATGATTATTGCTTTAAGTTCTTTGGTTTAGAAATATGAGTGGCGCTATTATGTGAACCCAAATCTTTTTTTTTTACCTAATTGTTGGGTTGTCTGCTTATTCTTGTTTGTGCATTTTGAATTTGATGAAATATTGTTTCTCTTAGACTTTTGTGTTGAAAATAGAAGATTTTGGTGGAAACGATATTGAAGTGGGCCGTGGAAAATTTGATCCGAGTATTGGTGTTTGTTGCTGATTTGAGCTGCACTTTGACTCCTTTTGTAGGAAAACGATGAATATTGGTTAGTTAGGTGTTGTCAATTTCATATTTAGTTGGTTTGTTTTGATGCTTTCAAATGGAATTAAGTGTGAAATTAAACTATAAGTAATCTTCATAAAACTTCTTAATCGCTTCAATATGCCATGGTAGTCCTCATAAAACCTTTTAATCCTTGTAGCTTATGTCTCTCTCAAGGTCTTAAATTTTGATATCACCAGACATTTTGCCATATTTTTTCTGCTGAAATTTCGGCGACATTTTGCCGACCTGGGGAATATTTCGCTAGGTTGGAGAAATATTGGGGAAATATTTCGCCGAAATTTTGACAAAATGGGGGAAAAGGGCCCTACATTCATGCTGGAGAAATTTAAAACCTTGGTCTAGTGTAATCTTCCTCTATTTTCTTACGTTTTTTACTATTTTAATTTTTTTTCCATGTGTTGATCAATCATTCAAGTGAAGATGTACTGATTTCTCTTTTTAGTTTGTTCCCTTCCATAAATTTGTTGTTTTAATGGAAAGTTCAATTATTAGTATTTAGCGTTTCTTGAGATTTCACAACATATGAGAAGCCATGAATCACAAGGCATCATGAATGGTTTTCATATAACAAATGTTCCATGTAAAAATGAACAATCAATTGGAGATGGGTATCTAATATGGCCAGCATGGTGCTTTAATGCTCTATATGTTAAGTTAGATGGGGGTGGCTTTCAGGCTGTAGAATGCTTGGATTCATATATGATATTTCAATTAGGTTTGTGTTTTGTTGGATCATCATTGATGGAGTGCCTTTTTATGCTTTTAACTATTGATTATAGGACTTCATTGTTATATGATTCACCAGCAAAGGGGAATTCTAATGCTAGATGCTGTATATGCACTCTATAGAGTTGAATGTGCACTCCATAGAGTTGGAATTGAAATGTGGTCTTTTTTGGTTAATCAACAAAATGGCATATCCCTGGGAATTTAACATAATATTTATGGCATGTGTATAAAGGAGATTTTGACGGTGGTGTTGGTTTTAGTGCTGTTCCAGCCTACCATAAACCATGGTTGATATAATGGCTGTGTCAATACATATCACCTGTACACAATTTTTTTCCTCATAACTACCAAGTACACATTTACTGAAAAAATTGAAGTGTTTCAATTTTGGATCTTGTGTGCTGCTGATGTACTCTGATGCGCTATCAATATGTTGGACACAACACAGTGACCAGAAAACAAATCAAAAAAGAAAGAAATTGGGGGCTTCTAGTTACGTCATAACTGCCCCCTTCCAATTGATCTATCCGGAAAAATTAAAGGACTCTCGTGTTAGAAGTGTCGAGGTATTCCAAATGTTTCTTGAAATTTTTACAGCATTTGCACATGTAGATCCACGACAGTTCTTGAAATCCTCCTTCCCAATTGACAGTCACAATCAATCACAAAGACAATTATAAATTGACATTGAAATTTGAATGATAAATAAAGAGAATAATCATATAGTTTTGAAAAACAAAAAGGATAGTTTTAGTCTGTCTAAATCAAAAGCAGAAGTATGAAAATAAGTGTATTGCATGTGGAGTATAGCTGGTTTCTAGCATAATTGCTCAAAGTGATGTTAATGGAACCACAAGCATCCCATTGTCCTCTAGGAAGAAATGGTAGTTACTGGTACCTTTTGTGTAAAAAATAGTAAATTGCAGTGGTAAAATTGTGAGAATGTCGTTTTAATCATGGGAATACTTCGTTGGTGTATAAAGTATCCTTTATTTGTTTTTTTTTTGGATGGTATATGTGTTCATCTTGTACACTTCAAATAGCATAGTAGAGTAAGTTTAGAGAAATATTGATTTTTGTATAGACCCAAATCTGTGTAACCTTGCTACATATGATTGATTAGAATCTTTCATCTCGATTAGAACAGGGTACCATCCATTCTTGTTTTCCATGATATTTGGGATATGCCAACAACATATAGAATCTTGAAATGCGTCATATTCATTTATTTTGTTCAATTTGAATCTGCATTAAATGCAAGATGCAGAGAGCCAATGACCACTTGTATTATCTTAAATCAATTATTTATATGGAGAAAACAATGTGGAGGATGTTACTCATAGATTATAGAATTAGAGTTAGATACCTCAAATGGAGTGACACTTCTTTATTGTTATGTTACTGGCATATTCCACTCAAGCTAAGAGGCAAATTTTTATAAGACAGATTTTATATTTGTTATGATGTATAATAGAAAGTTGGGCAGTGAAGAACCAATCAACCAACACATTTGAGTATGCTGAGGTAGATGTATGGAGATAGTGAGAAGGATAAGGTGAGGAATGAGCATATCCATAAGTTAGGAGTAGCCTAATTAGAAGATTAATTGAAGAAATGAAAAAGGAATAAAAGCATTGAGATTGTTTAGGCATGTAAAATGGAGACCTACGGCTGTGCTAGTGAGAATCTTTGAGATTTTACAAGTGGAATAGCCCAAAATGGCAAAATACAATCCGAAAAGAGCCTGGATGGAGTTGGTTAAAAATGATTTGAAGTCACGCAATCTAACTGAAGATATTCTTTTGACAGGTTGGGATGTTTAAACTCTAAATAGGATTCATGTTAGCACCTACTAATTGGGATGGGGCATTATTGTTGATTGATTGCTTTTTTGTTTTTACTCTACAGAGCAGATTGTTGGATAATTAGAAAGCAACACATTAAGTATGTTGAGATGGATGTATGGAAAGAATAAGAACGAAGGATAATGTAAATAATGAATATAAGCCTAGAAGTAGATGCAATCAAGGTTTGCCATGTCGATGTTGCCTGGCATGTCGCCAGTTGGCCCAGGGGACATGTCGGCGCGATGAGGGAAAAAAGGGAAACCTTGGGGAAATGTGGGGAAACCACGGGTTTTTGATGGATTTTTTGCCCCAAACTTTAAACATGCCTAATTAAGGCCTAGATGCATCCAAATACATAAAAATAAAAAATTAAAAAAAATAAAATAAAATAAAAAACATTGCTTGCACATTAAAAGTCATTACTTGAGGGAGTTAATTTACATGTTGTTGGGTTTGTAAGTTGTAAAAAAGATGCTATATGTAATTAAGCCAAACTAAAAGTGAATGTAAGTCTAAGTAAAAGATACATAAAATTGGAATGTAGGCAGGCTAATGAGCTCCTTAGAGCTAATGAATTAGTAGGTGCGGTCATTGAAGATGGGGATAACTTGATCATTGAATATGATCAGGTTGGTGAGAAGGAGTTACAAGATTGTTGATTCCCGGTGCAGTGCAGTTCATTGGAGGAGAATAGCTGGGCAGAAGTTCGAGCTGTTTTGAAACAGAGGTTAGGCAAGGAGGTGGTCTGTAAAATCATCATGTTATCTCCGTTTGAAACCGCAATTTTCGTCCCGTCGAGTTCTGATGCTAGGATTTTAGTTGAGGGGGGTAATGCATCTGACTCGAGATCGCTAGACTTCTCGGAGTGGCAGTTGGGTTTAGCAGGTAAGGGTGGACTGGTTTGCGACGCAGGGCTTTGGTTAGCCGTTTTTGGTGTTCGTTTGAACCTGTGGCCTCCCGACACACTTAAACTTATTGGTGATCTTGTGGGGGATATCTGAGAGCTGGAGCTCCTTTCTCTCAAGGGGAACTGGCAGGTGCTCTTTTGATTAGAGTGAACGAATGCAATGCAGCCAGGATTCCTCGCTCGGTATGTATCGAGTACAGCGGCAAGAAGTTTGAACCGTTTATTAAAGTGGTGCCCCTAGCTTGCTACTCGAAATTAGACGCTTGGAGTTGGAGGTCGTGGTAGAGGGTAGCACACCGAAGGATGGCAGCGGAGAAATTGCAGCGATGTTGAGGTTGGCGGGTGGAGAAGAAGGATTAGGAGGCGTGTCGGACGGGTCAGTAATATTGTTGGAAGTCGATCCGTTTGGGTCTTATCCTCTTGAAAAGGGGATGTCAGAAGAGAAGGAAGGGGGCGGGTGTTTTGAAAGATATCACACTCAGGGGCACAGCTGTCAAGAGATGGATGGAAAGGAAAAAATCAATGATCAGGAGAGAGAAGATTTTTTAAATTCAAATGTGGAGGAGGTGGCAGCTGCTGAGTAGACCAGTAACAGGCCTAATAATGATCTGCGTTCCAGTTTGATATATAATACAGTTTTGTACATACTTTTGGCCCTTGGCCTTTTTAATATATAATACTTTTACCGATCAAAAAAAAAAAATAATGATCTGCGTTCCAGGCGTACGGAGGGAGCTGCAAATGGATTGCGGGGTGGGCCCAATCCCGTGGGAGGCCCGGTTGCCACTTTTTCGTCGCTTGGGCCGGGCAAATCTGTCTCGCGAGGTCTGTTTAATCTGGAGCAGAGGGGTTTTTGGGCTAGGTCCTCTTTTCTTAAGCTGGAGAGAGGTCCATTGAAGAGATTAAATGGGGCCTTTTTAAGCTTCAGTTACAAGTCGAGGGGCAGGGGAAGGGAAAGGACACTGTTGGCCTTAATAAGGAGCAGGACCGACCGGAGGTAGTTGTTGGGCTTATGTCCAAGTCTGCATGCCCAGAGTTTGCGGTGCCTATGGCATTGTCAAGATTCTCTGTTGGGCTTGGGTTAATAACAAACCTATTTGAAGATATCTTGCTAAAGGAGCCCGATCACGTTGCAAGTAGAGATTTTGACAAAGCTTCATGCTTTGATCCGGAGTGGGAAGTTTCAGCGAGGAAAATGTCGAAGTCTAAAGCAGTGTCGAAAGAGACGGAAGTGGAAGAAGTGGCTGGAGTTCTTAGACTCAAGAGAATAAAAAAAGTGTACACCAGGAAAGAAGTAAGATGTTCCTTTCAACAGCGCAAGTACCAAACAGTTTTTTTTTATGCAAATCGATACCCTTCTACTCCTTCCCAAATCTCCGGATGGATCAAATAAACCCTATTCGAACTATAGGAAGAACGTCCAAATACTGGATAGGGGCTGTTGGTTTGGGTAGTGGGAAGCCTCAGAAGGAGTGTTCGAGGTCAGCGACACCGGAGGAATTCCTCCGAAGTTTTCGTGGTTGTTCACAGCTTGGGGAGGAAGCCATAGAGGTTTGGGATGCTTACTGGCCGAAAAAGAGAGGAAAGGAGGTAGAAGTTGAAAGTGAACATAGATTTCAGTCTGAGATCGAGGAAGGAAGGGACCATATAATAAATGAGAAAAATGAGCTGGTATTGATGTTGTTTGAAGAGATAGCTGAGGAGGTAACACTTGAAGAGTTAGTGAGAGGCTCCTGAAGCGAAGCAGGGTTTGGTTAGGGACTATTAGAAGGAGGGGGTTCAAGCGTCAGTACGAATTGGCTTGAGAGGAAGGGATGTGGGCAAGCGGCAGAACCTGTTCTTTTAGATAATATATTGGATGAAACATCTTTGCAATTTATTAATAGCAAGCTAGAAGTAATGTTGGAAGAATTTAATGAAGAATCAATTGAAATGGATGGGTAAGGAAATTTCGGAATGGGTACTAAATAAATTAATGAGATTCGGTGGCTTCGTGGGTGTCTCTTGGGAGGGCTTCCAAAATGAGGCTATGGAACTTTTTACAGCAATAGAAAAAAAGAACAGGGAATTAAATGGGAGCAATAAAAAGACAAGAAAGGAGCTGTAAAGGTTAAGTTGGGGTATAAAGGAGAAGGCCAGTCCGGATACTTCAAGAATGGATAGGAGAGTGGTAGGAGTGAGGAGTCGGGGGGTTCATTGGAGTTTTTATGAAGACAAAAATTTTGTCATGGAATGTAAGGGAGCTCGCGGACAGGGAAAAGAGAAAAACTATTAAAATGGCTTTGAAAGAATGGAGACCAGATGTTATTATGTTCTAAGAGAAAAAATTAGAAGTGGTGAACAAGGACTTGCAGATGCGGATTTGGGGTTGTGGTTCGACGGGCTTTATCCAGAAATCCGCAGTAGGGGCTTCAGAAGGTAATCTACTAGCTTGGAAGAAAGACAATTAGAGCTTATTCATTCGAAAATCGGAGAGTTGGTGGTTTCAGTGGTGTTTTTTGAAAAGGGCGATAATGGGGGAGGGCATAGAATGATTTCATTAGTTTATGGTCCGATGGATCACAGCAGACTACAGGAATTGTGGGAAGAAATTGAGAAACGTAAAATGGGGTGGATGTGTCCTTGGAGTGTAGGGGGTTTATTTAATGTGATTAGATTTTGTTCGGATAGATTGGGGTGCAGAAGAGTGAACTCATATATGCAAAATTTCTCAGAGTTTATTGACAGAAGCGATTTGATAGAAGTGCCTCTGTTTGGAACGGAATTTACTTGGTCAAACAACCAGGAAAACCAAGTATCTTCTAAACTGGACAGATTTTTGATGTCGATAGAATGGGAAGAAGCATTTGCTTGTGTGCAAGCCATCTCTTTGCCTAAAGTGACATCAGATCATACCCCAATCATGTTAGAATGCGAGGATAAGTTAGTGAAAAAATGTTCATTTCGATTCGAAAACATGTGACTGGAGGAGGAGAATTTTGTAGAGCTGGTGAAGAGTTGGTGGCACGGGTTTGAGATTAGAGGATCCCCAAGCTTTGTGTTCTGTAGAAAACTGAAGCTTCTAAAAGAAGAGCTTAAGAAATGGAACAAAACCAAGTTGGGGAGGGTGGAGAGTAAAATGGGGATTTTGTTGGAAAAAATACAGAAGTTTGATGTTGCGGAAGACAAAGGGGAAATGGGAAGAGAGGATAGAAAAGAAAGAGAGAATCTCAAGAAGGAGCTTGCTAAGGTGGCAAGAATGGAGGAAATATGCTGGAGACAGAAATCTAGAGCTCTTTGGTTGAAGGAAGGAGATAAAAATACAAAGTTATTTCATAAGATGGCGAATGCAAGGAATTGAGTGAACACAATCAGTAGAATTGAAGCGAATGGGACGATTTTGAACAAGGAGGGGGAGATTAAGAAAGCTATAGAGGAATATTACAGATCTCTTTTTGTTGAAGAGAGTCCTTTTAGACCTGCACTTGAGGGTTTCCAGTTTGCAAAATTAACATCTCAGGCAGGGAATGATCTAGAGAAGACCTTTTCCGAGGAGGAAGTGAGGAAGTCGATTATCAGCATGGTTCTAAATATCGTATCGTATCGCCCGATACGGGCGATACGTATTGCGTATCGACCAGGTCGATACGATAACATCATGTAAAACATGATACAGAAAAAAAAAATACCGTATCGCGCGATACAGTCAATTTATCGACCGTATCGCGCGATACGGTATCGAGCGTATCGCTCGATACATAGCTTAAAAAAAA
>JAUPMG010001159.1:0-16158 GCA_031762675.1 Pachysandra terminalis | reverse complement strand
CATAGATAACTCTAATAATTTATTCATATATTATAACTGGGAAAATAAAATACTTTCAAAGGTTCAGGTCATTACACATCCAAACCCTCACATTGTCTCTCAATAGGTTTTTGTCTGCTTTCAATGCGCTCGATTGCATGATGTTGCGCTCGATTGCATGATGTTGCGCTCGATCTCAATGCGCTCGATCGCATGAGGTGCGCTCGATCCCAAAGAGCTCGACCGCAGGAGGTTGCACTTGATCCCAAATTGCTGGCCAGTATGCCACTTTATATTACTGTCAGAGGCTCTATTTTCTGGGTTTTTCTAATCAGCAACATTCTCTCAGACATTCTAATAGGTTTTCTAGGTTTAGTTCCTAACAAATCAAGCCACATTAACCCTACGAAAAACATTACAAATCCAATCACAAGTTTGATATAAATCTCAAACATATCTAGTATGAATTCTGGAAACAGGATTTATACCAAGAGAATCTAAATATATTCGAGATAAGAACATATAACTCTCATCAAACTAACGTGGATACACTCTCAAAGTCTCGATTATGTCATAAACCCATTTGGCCACATCAGAATTAGTATTTCTAACCCCTCATGAGCTCAAACTCAGAACTATGCTTAACCACCAAATTCATGATTAAGTGCTCATTTAAAAGAAATCATATAATTTACACACAAGCTGATGTAGGATGAAGAAGAAGAACGTGGTTGATGAATCCGGCCACAGAATACACAACCTTCTAGAGTTGCTTGTTTTAGGGCAAAACCTTAGAACAATAAGAATAAAAGAGAAAAACTTATGAATCAATTTTCATAAATTGGTCTAATCTTCTTTCTCTACAATCTCTTTTGAAAATTCCATCTCAAAAGAAACCCAAAACTGCTAAAAATAACCCTAAAAGAAATATGTAAGCAAAAGTTACTAAAACAGGTAAAAAGACTTCGCTGGCCGTTTTGAGGGTCTAAACGACCTCAAACGGCCGAAACGTGTCTCATATAATAGCATAGATGTGTCTTATAGCTCTCGTCGTTAGCTTTCTGAATTGGTATTATGGGGTCAAATCCGACACCGGATCCCAAAGTAATGCCCATTTAGAGCCACGATGTGAACGGTGCATCTTATTTCAGTCCAACACTTCTAAGTAAGCATCCGCAGTCACCTCTACTACATCATTCTCCCTATATGGGAGAGAATTCACCCTCAAATTTGCAGCATCATCATCGGAACTATCTCCATAATCTGACGCAAGGTGCTTCACATTGAACACGTTAGTCGTACGAATATGACTTTGAAGCTTCAGAAGATAAGCATTAGGATTAATATTCTTAATATTCTCCAACGGTCCAATCTTCCTTGCAGTAAGCCTGTTGTACTCTCTAACAAAAAACCTATCCTTGGTTAAGACAACCCATACATAATCACCAACATCGAACTCTACATGACGTCGTTTCTAGTCAATTGCATCATTGTATTTAGCATTGAACTCCTGCAAATTTTTCTGAACAGCCTCATGTATATCCTACAAGTGTATGATAAAATCTCTAGCCTTCTTACTTGGACGATTCAAATTTGGTACAGGAGCTAAGTCCAATGGTGATCTGGGATTATAACCATATATAGTGGTGAAAGGACTGAAACCCGTGGACCTATTGATAATACCGGTGTAAGCAAACTCTTCTTGGTATAATTTCATATCCAACATCTTCAAATTGGCCCCCACTAAGCTACATAGTAAATCACCCAACGAACTATTAACAACCTCCATTTGGCCATCCATTTGAGGATGATAGGCACTGCTAAAATCCAACCCCTTTATTTGCAAGTTTCTACAAACACCTCCAAACGTGACTAAGAAATCGAATATCTCAATCAGAAACAATGGATTGAGGAAGACCATGAAGACGATAAACCTCACAAAAGTATACTGTGCCACATGAACTGCATCTGTAGTATTCTTACAAGCAATAAAGTGTGTCATCTTTGAGAAGTGATCAACAACCACAAATACAGAGTCCATACGTCTTTGTGTATGAGGAAGTCCCACGACAAAATCCATACTCACATCAAACCATGGCTGTCCTGGAATAGGAAGAGGCATATACTACCCTGCATTAGTTGCTTTATCCATAGCAATATGTTAGTTATGGCTATTTCTCACAAACTTATACACTTCTCTACGCATAGTTGGCTAGAAGTGGGAACTAGACAGAAGAAGGAAGGTCTTGACTCGTCCCTTATGTCCTTCATCATGCAACTACTTGATAATTTTCAACCGAAGACTAGAATCAGGTGTACATAGCTGATTCCCCTTAAAAAGAAAATCATCATGAAGAGGAATGTCTGATCGTTGTCCTGCCATCACTTCATCCAACACAGTCACAAAATAGGGGTCAGATGCCAATAACTCATGAAAACAATCAAAACCAAGGACCTGGGTGTGCATGCTAGTGAGTAAATAGGCTCTACAACTCAGAGTGTCAGCAACACGATTTTGTAAACCAGGCTTATGCTTGAGAACAAAAGTGTAATCTTGCAAATAAGAGGTCCAATATGCATGCTGAGAAGAGAGCATATCTTGACTATTGATATGCTTAAAGGCATCATGATCAGAATACAGAACAAACTCTGCATGTACTAGGTAATGATGCCAATGTTTTAAGGCTTGTATGACTGCATAGAACTCGACATCATATGTATTGTATCTCAACTTAGTACCATTTAGCTTCTCACTAAAATAAGCAACATGCTTCCCATCTTGACTCAAAATAGCCCCAATGTCTCCCTTTGAAGCATCACAATGAAGCTCAAAAGGCTTAGTAAAGTTAGGAAGAGTAATCACAGGTGTTGGCGTTAACTTGGCCTTTATCACAACGAAGGCTTGCTCTACATCTTCGAACCATAAATCACAACGAAGGCTTTCTCTACATCTTCGAACCATAAAAAAAATTTCAGCCTTCTTACAGTCCGTAACAAGTGCCATGATGGAGCTGAAATGTGGAATAAGTTGACGATAAAAAGATGTCAATCCATGAAAACTTCGTACCTCATGAATATTAGTCAGCTTTGGCCATTGTCACACTACGTCCACCTTAGAATCATCCATGGAGATGCCATCCTTAGAAATAAGGTATCCAAGAAATAACATCGTGCTATTATACGAACACTTATTGAAAGCCACATAAAGTTGCTCCTTTTGCAAAACTGAAAGAATCTGTCTAAGGCACTGCATATGCAGATTACGGTTAGAACTATAAATCAATATATCATCAAAATAAACCACCACAAAGATACCAATGAAGGGTCTCAACACTTGGTTCATTACCCGCATGAAGGTGTTAGCATCATTGGATAAGCCGAACAGAATTTTATGAAATTTTAACAGTATCTTTAAAATACCTATTTGAGATTGTCTGTGGTATTAGAATTTGATTTTGATACATATTTGACATAAATTGCCTATTGAGGAGACTTTTGCTATGTTTGCCTAACATGTGTATTTTTTATTTTGATTTTAATTCATTTAAAGCATGTAATGATCATATTTTAAAAGCTATATTGCACATGCTCATATACACAATTGATTGCTTAGCTAATTGTACAATTCACTTTGCACAATATATGCCTATGGAGCATCTAGACCTTAAGTGAGTCTAATGCATTGAACTTACCCCATAATTCTATATTTCTAGAAATTATGGACATAACCGAGAGGTATTGTATTCTGGAAATTACAATATAAGTGAGGAAGTCCTAGACGGACTGTTTTTCATGTGTTGAGGGACTAGCTATCCCAATAGACCAAAATTTACATCTTGTTATCTGGACAGATGCCTGAGTGAAATGTTGTAAGTAGATCGGATAATGTATGGTTCACAAAGGAGATTTCACATTGGTGATGCCTTGGGATGAGTCCCCATGATCGAAAATAAGACGTAGGGAATGTTCTCATTAGGTCAGATGAAGTCCTAGAAATTGCGGTGCACACATAGAATAACCTCTTTTCCTTGGCCGTGTGAACGGGGGATGGTTCACGAAGACATCTTGAATTGATTGTGGTTGGATCGGGTGTGGGACATACACTATTCGAATGCCAAATAGCATGCATACTGCATTTCATCTGATTGTGCTTGAATCACATGTAGTGATTATATATATTATTGCATGAGCATGCATTGCATTTATTAATAATTGAACCGGCATATCATATTGCATTGCACATCACTTTATATATTTTTTCTGCATATACCAATATTCTGTTTTTGTCTATGAGAATACCAATGGATAGTGGATTTATCCCTAATTCATTCTTAAATATTGTTTTGATTTGTTTACTTACAAGCTAAGTGTAGCTTACGCTTTCAAGTAACTATATTTTAGGATCTATAGATGGAGAACAACTGGACTATAACGATCAAGATAGGGGACAAGAGTACAATGAAGATATTGCTTATAATGAGAAATATTGATTGATGATTTTAGTAGATTTTGTAGTGGAATTTATTGGCTTTTATATTTTTATCTGATTTTATCATTAGTTATGATCAGATTTTAGTAGTTGGTAGGATTTTGATTGAAGCATGGGACTAGGAGTAGTTTATTTTCGCTATTTTTATGATTGGATATTTTTAAGATATTTTAATTTCATAATTTTATAAATATCTTAATGAATTCAATGTGTTTGGCAATGTATTGATTACCACTCCTATGTGGAATGGGGTGAAAGTCATATTTCGAATCTTTAGGACCTCCAATGAGATCTCTTCGTTTGGGATGTGACAGTGACTCAACATCTCAAACGCACTATATACCAGTGTCCATATGGACGAGATCCCGGTCACCAAAGTTCTAATGGACAATGGTGCGGCCGTAAATATACTTCCTATAGGTCTTTCGAAAAGAATAGGTAAGACAAGGGAGGATCTAATCCCGATCGAGGTAATGGTCACCAATTTTGTAGGAAGGATTACATCAACCAAGTGGGTTCTCCCACAGTCGGAAGGAAGAAAACGGTGGCCCCTTCCTTCGTAGTAGAATTGTCTTCCAATTATAGTGCACTACTGGGGAGAGATTGGATCCACTCCAATTGGTGTGTACCATCTTCGCTGCACCAATTGCTAATCTTGTGGAATGGAGACAAGATCAAAGTCGTGATGGCATACAACAAACCGTTTCAAGCCGATTCCAACGCAGCCGAAGCCATGATATATGCGAAGAAGTTGGAACAGTGCACTTCGTCGATCGAGATAGCAAGGGACGACCAACTGGGATATTGACGACGATCAAAGACCCTAAGGATGCTTCAACAGAAGCATCTACGTTCAGACTGAACGAAATAATCTTTTACCGGTCGAAGGACAACATATGTGTCATAGAAGAGATTCAGTGAATCACGACCTCGAAGAGAAAGAAGGGTCAGGCGCAATCAAGGCCACATTGGAGAGAATTAGAGGGAATCTGAAGGAAAAAGCTGCCAAGAAACGGCACCAGATAAACATGAAAAAGTGTATACTGGAACAAGAGGAGACAGAGGATCCCTCATAGGAGGAAACTTCTATGGCCGATCTAGAAGCAACCCTCGTCAAACTAGAAAATACACCAGCAGAAGTCCAAAACCCTCTAGAAGAACTCAATATGGGTACCAATGAAGACCGAAGACCTGTCTATATCAGTGGACTACTAGAGCCTAGCATAAGAAAAGAAACGGAACAGCTGCTAAAAGAAGACACAGACTGTTTTGCATGGGACATTATTAAATGCCAGGATTGGATAGAAAATTGGTGGAGCACAAACCGCCAATGAAACCAAACTTTAAACCCTTTAAACAACTGCCAAGAAGGAGTTCGGCAGAGGTTACCCTAAAAATCAAGGAGGAGATTAAAAGATTGCTTATGGCCGGATTCATCAAACCAATCAAGTACGCATAATGGCTTTTGAATGTCGTACCGGCGATGATGAAGAACGACAACCTAAGAGTCTGCATAGACTTCAAAAATCTCAATTTGACAGCTTTTAAAGATGAATACGCCATGCCAGTGGCTGATCTCTTGATCGATGGGCCAGCCAGCCATGAGCTTTTGTCTTTCATGGACGGGCATTCAGGGTATAACTAGATTTTTATTGTTGAAGAAGATGTTCCCAAAACCACGTTCAGATGTCCCGGGGCCATAAGGAGCTATTACTGGAAGGTCTTGCCTTTTGGTTTGAAGAATGCCTCAACAACGTACCGGTGAGCAATGAATCTTATATTCGACGACATGATCGGTCACTTCATAGAAGTGTACATAGATAACATCGTGGTGAAATCCAGAAATAGGGAAGATCATCTGACTGAGCTTAGGAAAACATTTGAAAATATGGATCCTATAAGCTGAAGATGAATCCTTTAAAGTCTTCTTTTGAGGTCAAAGCAGAAAATTTTCTCCTTGTTCATCAGAGAGGCATAGAAGTGGACAACAATAAGGCAAAATGTATTCTTAGCGCTAAGCCTCCTAAGAACAAAAAGCAACTGCAAAGGTTCCTCGGCCAGGTGAATTTCCTTAGAAGATTCATATCAAACTCGGCCAGAAAGATGAGCGCACTTACACCTTTGTTGATGCTACGATCAGATTCAGACTTTGTATGGGAAGAGCTTCATCAAAAGGCTTTTGATCTCATCAAAGAGAGCCTGTTTAAACTACCCATGTTGATCCCCCAAAGAAAGGATGGCCATTAAAGTTATATATTTCGGCTGCAGAAACATCGATCGTCATTCTCGTAGCTTAAGATAATGACTATAAATAGGAGCAGGCGGTATATTATCTAAGTAAACTTTTGCTTTCAACCGAAACGAGATATTAGGTCCTAGAAAGGTTGTGTTTATCTCTGTACTATGCCGCCATGAAACTAAGGCATTATTTAATCACTAAAATTGTAGTCGATCATCCATCGTGCTTGATTGAGGAGGAACGATTAGAGGAATACGATCTCTTTACGGCCGATCTTGTGCCGTGAACCCTTATCTTTGATGGGTCAAGAACAAAACAATCGGCCGATGCTAGAATGATCATCATATCTCCGAAAGGGAAAAATAAGAGCATGCATTCCAGTTGGATTATCCAACTACTAACAATCAAGCTGAATATGAAGCCCTCATCATCAGTCTAGAGATCTTGACCAAACTAGGGGCTAAGAACGTTAGAGCTACGGGATTCACAATTAGTCATAAATCAATTGACAAGCAAATACAAATGCTTGAGTTGGCAGTTGGCACCTTTCTATGCCATATCCAATCAAATGATTGATGATTTTGACGAACTCACACTACAGCATTGTGTATGGTCAAAGAACACAGAGACCAACGAGATGGCCCTAATAGCTTTTGGCTTGATCATAGCTAAAGGTGTTACTTCTAGGACAATAAGCGTTCAAAATTGGTCCCTTCCATCCATAGTGAGGAGGACCGAAGAACTGGAAATATTCGTGCTTGAACTTCAAGAAGACGATTGGAGGTTCCCGATCGTTAACTACCTCAAGAATCCCAATTGTAGGGCTGAAAGAAAGATTAGAGCCTTGTCTACTAACTACTTGTTATATGAAAACGAGGTATACAGGAAGGGCGCCGATGAAGCTCTATTAAGATGTCTCGGCTAAGTTGAGGCCAGATTCATCATGTCTGAAGTTCATAAAGGGATTTGCGGGTCTCATCAAGAAGGAATCAAGATGAGATGGCTCATCATGAGATACGCCTATTTCTTGCTGACCATCCTAAAAAATTGCATAGATTATGCAAAGAGACGTGAGCCATGTCAGAAGCACAGACCAGTTCAGTATGTGCCAACAGTCAAGCTTTTCCCTATAGTAAAGTTGTGGCCATTCAGAGGATGGGCCAAGGATTTGATCGGAAAGGTCAATCCCATATCTTCAAGCATGCACGGGTTTGTTATAGTTGTGACTGATTACTTTATAAAGTGAATAGACACAAGGCCGATGAGGAAGGTAGACCAAATGGACGTGGTCGAATTAATCAAGGAGTTGATCATCCACGGGTTTGGACTACTAGAGACAATAACGGCTAATATGCGAGTGTTTTCATAGGAGGACAAGTGATCCAGTTTTCAAAGGAGTGTGGATTCAAGATCCTAAATTAGACTCCTTACTACGCACATGCAAAACGATTAAGCAAAGTCAACTAACAAAGTTTTGAAGAATGTCTTGAGGAAGATGATTGAGGATAAACCTTGATCGTGGCATAAACGCTTATCAGAAGTGATCTGGGCTTATCGTACATCTTACAAGACAAGCATAGGCACCACACCGTTTGCTCTGACTTTCGGACATAATGCAATCCTCCCATTAGAGATAATGATCCCATCACTCAGGGTAGCATTTCAGCACAATTTCACCATAGTCGAATTTACTGAGGCCATGATAGTTGAGCTAGAAGATCTAGATGATAGCCGAGTTAGAGCCTTAGGCGTTCTACAAGCCCAGAAGCGGAAAGTGTCTCATACATATAACAAAAGGGTGAAATACAAGTCCTTGGAGGGGGGCTTAGTATGGAAGACCATTTTGCCAATAGGGACCAAAGATCCTGTCTATGGAAAATGGTCACTAAATTGGGAAGGACCGTTCAGAGTTCAACAGGTCTTATAAGGGGGATCTTATGTTATTTCAGAATTGAGCGATCAACAGAGAAAAAGAACTATAAACAGTCAATATTTGAAGAAATATTATCCTACCATGTGGGATGCTCTATTCCAGTTGACCATATAAACATTCTGTCAGAAACAATAAAATGATGTCAAAGAATACAATGGGGAAAAATGGCCCCAAGGTCCTGTTACATATGGACATCAATACAAAATACATTCCAGATGCCCAGGGCCATCTTCAAAAATACAACGGCCTCACTGGCTAAAGAATGATGGCCTACGGCCATCCCATAGAGACTCCAAACCGGCTCATGGCTAGGAGAATTTAACGCCTCCTCCTCTTCCGGCCATTCGGCAGTCTTCGAACAAGACATATTTTTCCATCTTCTGTAGAGCAGGAGCCCAGATGACATAGGACATCAGCATCTTTCACTACACCATGGAGCCACGCTTGCATTAGCGTTGAAGCTATAGGTCTAGTGTCCCAACTCAGGAACTCAACAAGCTTGTGCAAAAAAAGCCAATCCAAAATGATGAGGAGGCAACATTAGCCACATGTTGGCTTTGGCCGTAGATCTCAAATGGCTGGAATAACTACTTAGCAGAGTTTTGAACCATCGAGTTTGAGGATGTCACACCCCGGATCCCGTGGCACGAATCCCTAGGAGGGAGGCACGGATCTTGAGGTGAGATCTTCAGGTTTCAACCATAGAACGCGGATCACCACAATAACAAGAGTAATAATAACTACTCTTATTAAACCATCAGAGTATGGAAGCTAAATAAAATACATAAATGCTGACTTCAGAAGAGTCAAAGATAATAGAATTCAAAACTAAATATCCAAGATCCTATTGCACCAACTCGCCCAAGTCCATCCTCATCACATCTCAACCTGCAACATGGAAAGTTGCATGAGCTTGGAATGCCCAGTAAGAATCAATTCTGTCACCCATCCTCACGGAATATTAAAACCTCAGTTGCCTGAAGTTTGTACTGGATATCAGAGACACCCCTTCTTTTAACTTTTCATCTTTACCTTAACGACAAGTGCTGACATCATTCGATTTAGAGACTATATTATCCTTAATTAAAGTCAGCTATATCAAACGACGTTATACCCTTTATGAAAGACATTTATATCTTAAACATTTCTTTCTTACTAACAACACCCTTATTAGTGTTAGCCTTGCAAATTGAAACTATGATAAGGTATAATTTTAATTTTACCTACATCTAAAGTAAGTTTATTTTAACTTTTGTCTTTATTGTTAATAAATATTTTTTGTATGTAAATTTTCAAAAGTGTATATCAATCATCTAAAAGTAAGCTCATATTAAAAATGGGTTCTTTGGAAATCTATCATACTGATTTTTCTTTTTCTATTGATTATGTTTATTTCAAAAAATTGTTATTTAAGAATTACTTTATTAATTTCAATTTTAAAAATTTGCTTTTCATATAAGCTTTATATATGTACATGCATGTACAAGGCACATTTGTTGCGCTAGTATGTATGAGTGCAACTCAATTCGGTTTGGGTCAGGTTGACCAAGGTTTCACGGGTTAGACCGATCTGTTACGTACCAGGATTGGTCAGGACCGGTCCGGTCCCAAGCCATGATACAATTGTTGTATCATGAGGCTTTGGATCGGACCGGTACAATCGATACCGGTATGGACCGATCGGTACGAACTGGTACAGCCAATTCTTTTTTTTTTTTTTTTAAATTATAAATTGGATGGTCTAGACCGATATCAATCTGGACCGGTCTGGCTAATCCAAAAAACAAATTAATTTAAAAAAATATGCGGTCCAGTTTTGTAGCGGATCCGGACCAGACAATACCGGAATGTATTGTCGGTCTGGATCGGGATCGACCATGACTGGTCCAATCCCTGATCCTAAGGCTTCAAACCTTGGGATTGAGCTCAACCGAACTCCAAACCGAACCTACACTACCGATTTGAACTAGTTTTTTTGTGAAATAGATATCACATATGATATTATTAGTTGTAAATAGTTAAAACTTGAAACATGAAAGCTTGTGACAAACATGAAATGAAGATGATCTGATAAAACTTGCAACAAAAAAGCAAAACTTGCAGATATGAAATGAAGATAATCATAAAAATCCTACTTCGTATATAAATGAAGATAAGCATTCCTCAATGACAAAAGTCTCTTTTCACCCAAAATTGAATTATGTACCATCAATATCCTTTCCCTACTTAAAAAGGCTAACAGAAATGCCACCAAAATAGTATAGAACAAAGAACAAAGAAACAAAATGAAGCACATGTGCTTGTAAACCCTTCCTGTCCAAGACCACCTCTTCCAAATAATCTTCCCTCATGAACAGACCATGACTGACCAAGTCATAGCACTATCATCACAAAAACCAACCTGAACAATGTGCAACTCTTACACAAGAGCCAGCATGTCTTCAAGATAGCTCCTGAATGGTGGCTGCATTGCCTGCTAAAAAATTTAACAGTAGAGGTGAGGACAAATAATAATTGTGAGAGAACTATTCATTACAAAATCATCTTTGTAATGCCTTAATGAACTAACATTAACAAAATGATCCTGACCGGTATTGCCGTTTCGGTGACCGGTCCGACCGATCCAATTTTTTATTTTTTAAAGGACGATCCAAAAGTTGGATGGACCCGGATCAACCGGATCACCGATTCGTATCGGGATCAGCCGGGCCGGTCCGATCCGCGATCCCGAGAATAAAAATCTTGATATCAACCAACATCTTTGAGCACATTATTATTGACCAGCAAAGAACAAGAAAAGATAAAATTAAATAATGGACCTTTAAAAAACGCTTTAAAAATTTTTGATATTAGATAGTTTACATTCTCAAATCAATGCTTAATAGCTTAGTTTACATATAATTTTAAAAAAAAGTTGAACCTTTAAAAAATTTGAACCTTAAAAAAACAATCTCTATGTGTTTTGTAACAGAAAAAATAGTCTAATTTTTATTTTGATTTTTTCTGCACAGTCAAAGAGGGGAAAGCATTTTCTTTTCTCTCTAATTTTCTCTATTCAACCAAATAATTGAAAGCCTTCTAAAAGCAAACAAACAATTGAAAGTAATGTGCAATATTTTTTTCTATCTTTTTTCTCTTTTTTTTTTACTTATTTTTCTTTTCTTCTGCAATCCATGGTTCTAAACACAGCCTAAGAGAAAGATGAGTAGAAATCAAGAATATAAATGGAAAATCTTGTCAAAATAAATTAACACTAATAAAAATCTGAGAGAGGAATAAAGGTTTACCATGAAGCTATCGGAATAGGATTGTTGTTGGTGATGGTCGTCGTTGTTGGATATCGCAGAGAGGATATCGTCGTTGTTGAATGCCAGAGAGAGGTTGTTGATGTTGGATGCCGGAGAGAGGATGGTCATCGTTGTTGGATGTCGGAGAAAGGATAGTCATCCTTGCCAGAGAAAGGAAGAAAACATTATATTGTTTTGGTCAAAAAGAGTAAACCCTAAATCTATGGTAAAAACGAAAGGGGTAATTTTGTAAAACCAAAAGGGGTAATAATATTTATTTAAATATCTTTTTTAAGACAGGTTAAAAGCGTAAATTAACATACGATTGTAACGCCATTTATGAGATGTCACTAACAGGGGGTGTAAGTGACATTTCAGAAAGGTGAGGGGGTGCTTCTGCTTTTTTCAGAAAGGTGAGGGGGTGTAAGTGGAGTTTACCCTATCTTTTATAATCGAAATTAAATAAAGAGTTACTATTACTATATGCTATGAGATCTCACCGGACTGGATTAAGGAATGCTTGAGCCTGGACCAAACTGGATTTGGATCTAAAATTGAAACGGGTCGTAACCCAGCCCACCAAATAAAAAAAATTAATACGGCCTGACCAAAACTATTGAGACAGCCAAGGGTGGTCCCCACAAATTTGCTCCTTAATACTCAGGGTTTTAAGGATCGTACTGATCCATTCCGGATCGGCCGGTCCGTATCGGGATCGGCCAAGACCGGTCCGATCCCAAGCCATGATACAATTATTGTATCACGTGGTTTTGGATCGGACCAATCCAACCGATACCGATATGGATCGGCCGATCCGGACCGGTCCAATGACTGGATCGGACCGATCCAAATTTTTTTTTTTTTTTAATGATCCAACAGGTATTGGCCTGGACCGGTTCAATACCAACCGATCCCGACCAGTATCGCCATTCCGGCAACCGGTCCGGCTGATCCAAATTTTTATTTTTTATTTTTTTATGGATGATCCAAAGTTGGATCGGATCCAGATCGCCGATCTGTATCAGGGTCGGCCTGGACCGACCCGATCTGCGATCTGGAGAAAAAAAACTTTGTTAATACATGCTTGTTGATCAAATCAAAATTTTCTTGTTAATAATCACATAACATGTGGGTCACTTGTGGATACAACTTTTTTTTTTTAATGTGAACATGCCGGCATGTAATCCATGTTATATACTTTAAAGGACATGTTTTCATTTAATATATGTATGTGTCAATAGAGATAACAACTAAGTCTTTTTCTCTTTGTTTATGGCGTGATGATTTTTAGGTTTGAATGCCCCTATGTTTGACTGACTAGCCTCAACTTGAAGGTCTCACGTGACTTTGTATTTCTTTCAAAGGAGAAAGCTCAAATGGGGTTGTTTAATTATGGGAATAGAGCTAAGAATTATAGAGATTGCATACAAAGATCAAACTCATTGAGAAAGATCTTTTCTTCCATATCCTACTTCCCGTATCTTACATATCGTTTGAATAATGAAAAGTCTTTCTTCAACAACAAAAGAGTTTCAATAAAAAAATTTGAGTTCAATTATGTGTGGAAGTCGGCTTTAGGAACAAAAAGAACAAACACAAACGCATGTTAAAGTTTATGCGACACTCGAGAGTGCAAAACAAAAAAAAAAAGAAAACAAAACAAAACAAAAGGAAAATAAATAATTCTTATAGAAAATTAATTACTTGATATTCTTTTAATATAACTAGTAATAATGCACGTGCGTTGTACGTGAAAGAATGGATTGAAATAAACAATAATTTAAATTAATTTTAAGTAATAGATAAATGAAAACTATGTATAACTCGTGTATAGTTTGATTATATTTTTTAATTTACTTATCATCAAACAAGCTAGATTTTATCCAATGATTAATTAATTGGCAAATCGAAATCTATTTAGGCTGAGTTCCTTCACAAATCATATAAAATAAATTTCAAATAATCGTACAGACATGTTTTTGATGACATACTAAAAGGAGGATGCATCTGTCTCGTCTAAGCTTGCAATCTCGCCTCGAACCCTAGCTCTCCTTCTGTACATGTATCTTACACACTCTCAAAGGTCTCCGAAGCCATCTCTGACCCTACCTTCCTTCAAAACTTTCATATCACCACCTCATATATATCTTTGCTTGTTCAAGCTCTCTCTTCCTTCGATGACGAGCCCAATGCACGACAAACCCTGAAACTTATCAATGGTCACTGATATTTAATGCTAAAATATGTCATGTTGTTGCATGTAACATAGATTTCTTGATTTTTTTGCTTCTCTAGTCTCATATTTTGTTACACACTATAACCACTAACAACTATAAATCCCTCGCTTGCAAGAATCCCAAGTACATTTCTTAATTGAATACATATTTAGAAAGAAAAAAAAAACATGAAGGAACAATTATCATTCATCATTATACCACAATGAGAAAAAAAATATAGAAAGAAAGAGACGTCTTTACTTATTTACTTACATCATTAAGGTGGACTTCACCAGAATCATGCTTCTTCAGTTCTTCAACTTTCAATGTTATTTTACACTTTACGCTTGTCGTATTAAGCAAGCACCACTAATAAGGTTTTTTAAGTCAAAGTCTAACACGTGGTTAACATACAAAGAACTTTATCCCATTGCATTTAGTGAATTTTACTCCACAAACATCTTCCATCTAGAAGCCACTAAAAATTTTCCTTTCTTGGTTGATCCTTGTTTATATAGAATACAGTATTCTAAAATGATTAAATATACTTAAAGTATTGTTTGCTTATTTTAAAAAATAAAAAACCTTTCTCCTACGAGAAATCAGAAAAAACGAAACCCAAAACTTTACTTCTATTGAAACTACTATGAATCTTACGATTTATGATTCAAAATTACAATTCGATTCTAAGTGGCCCCGGAATGTTTTCATTCGATTCACGATTTGAAAACCTTTTCTATGACCAAAAATTAGCTAAATCAATGGTCTTTCAACATAATGCTTGATTGCTATTAACACTATCATCAACATCAGTTATTAGATTTTTGATTTAGTAACAACAAAAATTGAAAGGAAATACAAGAACCCTCTACATGGCTAGAGAATTTTCACACAAAATCTTTGAGATCAATTTCTTGTCAAAAAGATCTTCTATACAGCCTGTGAGTACTTTGTAACATGAAGTATTTGTTCAATACTGTTGTTGCTGTGATAGTATGTCAAGAAGAAAAATTGTAAGCTAAATAATCTAAATCATTGGATTTATAGTGTTAATTTATTACTTATTAATTGGTTAGCCCCAAATGAAGTCATTAATTAAAATATCTAAAATGCCTTTTTGTTCATATAAGGTTAATACTAATTATTTAGTAATTATACATAAAGAATAAGGGTAATAATGGTAACAAATGGTATTTAAAAATTCAATCATTTTATTGAATATAAAACTGACAGTAAATGACAAAAAGTTTCATAAAGAAACAATTAATTATATAACAATTAGACAATCTTTTATAAAATAATTTATATTACTAAAGACAAAAGTGTAAAACCAATAAAGCAAAATTATGGAAAAGAAAATAAATAAATAATTAATTACATAACAATTAGACAATCTTTTATTATATAATTTATACTAGTAAAGACAAAAGTGTAAAATCAATAAAAAAAAAATTATGGAAAAGCAAGCTTTAGAAATTGGTTTTACCACCCATCCGATTAAATAGGTTATGATTGACCCACATATTACTTGGATTGGGTTTGGGTTTAGATTTTTCCATAGTCTGAAAACTTGTCAACCCAAATGCAACACATTAACCCTAGAGTACTTGCTTAGGATACAACAACTCATTTACCACATATCACATTGTGTATCACCCTATGCCTTGCATGTAGGGTAGTAAATAGGGCGGACTGGGCTAGGTTCTACTAAGTTTGAGCCTGTTGCAAATTAAAATTAGCTGACCCGAACCCAACCCAACCCGAATTCAAACTAAATCTATTGTGCCCAAACTTGATTTGTTGAGTTCGGGTTGGGTTCATGTTAGCCCAAATTAAAATGTTAAGGCTACAAAAAATTTAAAACAAAAAAAGAAAAAATACATATTTTGTAAAGGTAATGCAACATATATATATATATAGTAATAATAATGCAAGCGTGAATTGAATAGCAAACTTAAGAATTCATTTCAATTAATATCAAAACCAATAGATAAATAAAAGAGTGCATAAGTAGT
>JAUPMG010001123.1:0-16161 GCA_031762675.1 Pachysandra terminalis | reverse complement strand
AAACCTCATCAGCCTTGTTATGAACAGCACCATCTGCTCCAGAAGCTGCATAAGAACACCTAAAGAATGACTCAAAAGGAGACAAAAAGTAGTAAATGCTACCTTAGTCAAAAGAAGGATCCAATATACAATACGAAAAATGAAAACAAAGTTCAGCATACATTGGAAAGCTGAAGCAACCTTGAGAAGACAGAAATGCTTTATTTTCTACACCAGCATCGCACAGAAGAAAAACAAAGGATTCTCCAGACTACCGCTCGCCACATTCAAAGCATCAACCCAAAATGCATCATCCACATGGCAACAAGCAACCCTATTTTTTAATGTCTTTCTTGCTTAAGACACTAATAAATTCAAAGGATACTACTTTCATGGTAATGGTCCAAATCCAACACATGGTACTGATGGGGGGTTATGTAGATAGTGAGCTCAACCATGTGGCCTTTCCAGAGAGTCCCCTGTCAAACGGACACTGGATTAGCCAGGTCAGCCATAGGAATGGCAATGGGACGGGCCCCGTCACTAATAAATCGAGTCTGGTAATGCATAAATCAGGTTCTGGTCAGGCAAAACCTTGCCCATTGCCATTTAAGTATACATGGGTCATTTGCATTTCATAAAAAATTACATATATTTTTGTAAATAAAAAATGTTAAAATATTTATATATTTTCCCTGAAAAAATATATTTTGTGTACAATATAGGTTGGATCCACTTAAGTTGGATAGTTCAAGTGGAGAGGCGCTTCTAGAGTGCTATGTAATCAATGTGTTCCACTCAAAATAAAAGAAAAAATTTACAGGGCAGCCATTAGGCCTGCTATAATATATCGATCAGAATGTTGGACAACGAATAAGATACATATGCATAGAAAGAGCGTTGGTGAAATAAGGATGTTGAGATGGATTAGTGAGAAGACTAGGAAAGATAAGCTAAGGAATGAACACATCCGAGAGTGTCTAGAAGTTGCCCAAATAGTAGTTAAGATAAAGGAAAGTAACTTAAGATGGTTTGAGCATTTAAAGTGAACATGGTGAGAGAGCTGGTAGAAAATGTGAGGGGGCACTCACTGAAGATTCTAAGAGGACGAGAGGAAGACCAAAAAGAACGTGGATGGAGTTAATCCAAAAAGATTTAGATACTCATAATCTAACTGAAGGTGTTACTTTTAATAGATTGGATGGAGGAACAGTATTTGTGTTTCCAACCCCAACTAATTGGAATAAGGCATTTTGTTATTATTGCTGTTGTCTGACCCACCTAGATCGGGTTAAAAGCAGGTTTGGTATAGAGTGGACTCCTACAGGAGTGGATTAGAGTTTGCCAAAACCACCCCGTTGCCATCCCTAGTCAGCCTCCACGCTGCAGAAAACCCTAACTCATAAATCACAACAGAAAACTAAACCTGTAGCATCTGAGCAGAAAACAGTTCCCTTTTCCTAAATCAAATATCTGATCCAAATAGTCTGGGTAAGCACATTAATCCAATCTGTAGAACTCTTTTCCCTAGAAAATGCATAATTTCTCACAATCCAACAAATGCAATAACAGGTGGTTATGAGCGACTAATTAGAGTGAACGAGGAAATCTCCAATGTAAGATCAACCAAATAGTAGTTTTCACCCCCCCTGCATAGTGGACAAGAATCTGTAAGAAGTACTCGGTGTTGATGCAGACTATTTGAGTTGATGTAAGTACCTTCCATGTCAAACTTGTTATGAGGGTACATTTGATGATTCTGAATTGCTTCGGATTTTGATTCAAACCCATGATGGTGAATGTGCTTTTCATAGGAAGGATTATCAGAAAAATTTAGATGAGCAACTTTTGAATAATCAGAGCTTCCATCTTTATAATCGTCAATGGCAGACGGTAAATCCTCTTTACTACCTGCTCAAATAAAAGCAGTTCGGACCAAAGTTAATCGATACAACAAAAAAGTGTACGAGTATGGATTCAGATGAACATATGTATATACATATATGGTGCGAGCATGTGCATAGTTATAAGAAAGTGTCCGAGTATGGATTCAGATGAACATATGTATATACATATATGTGTGTGCATGTGTATAGCTATACCCCAGACACACTAACAGGTATACATGCATTTGTATTGTATGAAGACATGAAAGCCATAGATTTATCATGAAGAAGTGCATTACCAAATTTGGCTTGTCTTAATTGTGCACCGTCTGTCAAGTTTCTTCCAACAGATCCATCTTTAGAAGTCTGAGATGTGCCACTACTCACTACATCCCCTTTGTCAATTCCCTTCAAAATAACCTAAACAAGCAGTAATACAATCAAATTATTCAAACAATACCAATTAGCTTCACCAAGATAAATCACAAATCAAATTACCAATTCCTCCAGAGTTGGTACACAAAGTGCCAGAGGCTCCAACGGTTCTGCATGCGTGAGAGAATCTACTTCTACAAATCCATCTGATGGCTTTCTATAAGATCTTAGGTCAGTCATTCTGTATATATCAAGCAATTTCGTCCTACTATATCTTAAAGGGGAAGGCACTCCGTGGGCATTTTCACCCTTATCTACGACAGTACCTAAAGAATTAGAATGAGAAGAAAAACTGTTCAAAGAACCTCCACCGGTGATGACCTTTCCACGACCAAGAGCAAAGGTTGAAGAAGCATTTTCCAATCTTCCCCTGCCATGGGAGAAGGTAGAAGTTAGTTTGTTTGGTGTTAAAGTTTGGTGATTAGGAGGCTCTCCCCTTCCCCGGCTTTGAGAGGAGTTAGATCGCCATGGCCGAAAATGATCCCCCTCCCTATCGTCCTTTCCATGATTAGTTAAATGAGACATCCCTTTACCACGAGGCACCTCACCATCTCTGCTAGGATCTAGCCACTTTTCACGCGAACTTTCAGATTCCTTGTCATCTGGCCCCCAACGGGTGTTCCATTTGCTTTCCCGGCGTTGTTCATAATTAATCTCCCTATTACTTGAATCAGTCCAGCATTCAGATGGGGCACGCCGGGCTTCCCCAGATTGTCTAATGGACGAATTATCCATCCACCGATCAATCTTGCAGGTATCACCAAGCTCTCTATCACCCTCCCTCCAACGATCTCTGCGAATAGAGGAGTTGGTGTCTCGCTCATCATCACGCCAACGGTCACGTCGACCAGATTCTGTATCATGCAAGGTTGGCCTGAAAATTTCCCTTTTCTTTTCAGTATCAAGGACTTCTTCACCACTGCCTGGTGATTTTGGAATATCTGGGCGACTGTTGTAACCTGGATTTGGACCAAGATGACATTCCTGTATAGAAGACAAGCAGAAAGGAGAACCAAAGCAGTTTAAAAGTTATTCCAAGCATATGCATGGAGAACATTTAGAATTATAGCAAGTGATGGATGCAACCAAATAACTGAAAAGCCATGTCATCATAAGTTTGTTTAAAGATAAGCATGCTAAAAAATTGACAAAACTAGGAAAAGGCCAAAATAGTGCAAGATGAGACACCCCCATTCCAGGTTTATTCTCCCCCGGCTTTGGTAGAAGCCACTGTGGCGAAAGAGGCATAAGATTATCAGATCCTTGCATATCTGCAAAGTCAAATAAAAGAGTGAATCACATCTGTGGTGAAGCAATTGAGACGCTAAAATGAAATTATCTAGCCAACAGATCAGCTAATGTAATTATGTAACATGACAATTACCACGAGCACATCTAATTTCAAACTAACTCAACTGGAAAACAATTATTAACTATGGAAATTAAGGAGACTAGAACCATCAGGATTGAGTTCAAAAGAACGCAGACAACCACATCAGGGCTAGCATATTCTGTGTACTATAAATGGGCCTTCTTTTCTTCTGACCATGGAACTCACCATCAACAAGGTGATTGCCCTGGCAAATACCAAGTACCAACTTACATATATTCCTCGATGGTGAAAATTTCCGTCAATCAAGAAATATATGAAGTTAACTCTTAACTTAATGGAGCACACAAAGCAGGATATTGTGTCTGGATCTAGGATGTTATATATGATTATTTATTTTAGGCTTGTGACAGAGGCTCCACAGATATTTTCAAAACTAGTAATAGTACATTGTATGTATGTTGCACATGGAATCTGATTTTCATATTTCAATATATTGAAAGTTTAGAACAATAAAGAACACAGAATTAAAACTATATTAAGATTGTAAAACCACTATATTTGAAAATAAAAGGTTGAGAATTTCCACGTTCATGAATGTCACAAAAAATGGAGAGGAAAAATGCTAAAACTTCAATTAATCACAATTGATGGGATTTTTGACAAAACGTGATGCAAGACAACAAGAAGCTCTTTGGGTATGATAAAATAAATAGAAAGAATAATATGAAAAGAAAGATAATCTAACAGAGTCTCACTGTCAGTACCTTGAACAAATTAGAGTCTCACCAACCTAAAACAAAGGTTTGGTAATGGAGTCTCACCACTACCAGGGAAGAAGTGGAGTCTCACCTCAATAACACAAATTGTAGCATAACAATAATCTTATGTCGTATTCGAATAGAGAAGATTGCACCCCTATTTATAGAAATAATTCCCTACTTACAAACAATTTCCTACTTGCAATCAAACTAGATAAAGATAAAGACAATCTCTATCTAAACATAAAGATACTCTATATCTAAACATAAAGATCATCTCTATCAAAACCTATTCTTATCGTAACCTATTCTCTTACTCAAACTCTAATAAGATAAGAGTCCTAATTAACTAATACTGCTACTAATAAAGTCTGGGCCCATGGATCTATAGGAAAACCAATGGATTAACAACCAACTAATGGGTTGTTTGGGCCCGGCATATGGATCGTGGCCTGGCCCAACTAGGCATGTACAAGGCAAAATACATTAACATGTGGGTTCGGCTTGCTAGACCGTTCCGCATCAATCTCCCCTCGTTGGAGAAAACACATCCTAGAGTTTTGAAATGTTGAAGAATGTGCAAAACCGTCCAACTTCTATAGTTCTTGCTTTTCATTCTGAATAGCTTTTGTTGATGAAATTTGTGATGCACAAATTATCTGGTCAACAACTTTTAAGCAATAGCTTTGACTATTGAACAATTTTTCTAGGAAGATAAAGTCTATATCATGAAGCTCATGTCTTGTCAACGTATGCTCAAGAATAGCAAGAACTTGAGTATTTGGATCTTGTTGATTGGTAGACTGCTAAGCGACTGAGAAATCAAGATTTAGATCATTATTCTTCTTGAAAAGAACTGATGTGACTTGATTAGGATCCTCTGAATTATGGGTTATGGGCCCACTGGTAATATCATCTGGATTAGGAGCTCTCTGTTCTTCAACATTCGATGCACTCTTATCATTGTCTTCTTTTGTAGGATCAATCAAGCGATCAGATGTTACAGCTATTCCACAAAGAACCTCTATCACGACAAACAAAGCTCGATTCCCCGTCATTCACTTCTAAAACAAATGCTCGTCATGGTCCATTGTTGCTATAACGCCTTAGTCGTTTCTATTTCAACACCCTTAGCTACCATTGAAGATCCGACTACCATCACCGGCACCCCAAACAGATTGGAGTCTCACCAACCTGAAGCAAAGGTTTGATAATGGAGTCTCACCCCAATAACAGAAATTGTGCCAAAACAATAATCTTATTTCATATTCCAAAAGAGAAGATTACACCCCTAATTATAGAAATAATTCCCTACTTACAAATAATTCCCTACTTAATCAAACTAAACAAAGATAAAAGATGATCCCTATCTAAACATAAAGACAATCCCTATCTAAACCAATTCTTATCTTAACCCATTCTCCTACTAAAACTCTAATAAGATAAGAGTCCTAATTATCTACTATTGCTGCAAATATAGACTAGGCTCATGGGTCTCTAGGAAAACCGTGGATCAACAACCAGCTAATGGGTTTGGGTCCGGCATATGGGTTAATCCATGACCTGGCCCAACTAGGCAAGTATAGGCCAAAATACATTAACAAGTGGGCTGGGCTTGTTGGACCGTTCCGCATCAAAAAGTGGTTACATGTAAATAACTAAAGGATGGACAGTTCGCATTATATAATAAAGAAGATTAAAGTGAAAAGTGAGAGTAAATGAAAACAGTAATATGGGGAGATGCTAAAAAGCAACACATTTTGCTTTTGTGCCCTTTCACCCCAAATGAGGGGCCATTAAAAATTTACATAGAAAAGAAATTACGCCTTGCAGTCAACCAAGACAGGCCATTCTAAGGATGCCATGAGACAAGTGAATGAAAGATTAGAAACACCACATAAATCCCCTTCAATTATGAGGAACCACATGCAAAGTCAAATTGATTGGATGACTTCTAGCCATCTAATTGGCATACTTTATTTTAGAACCTTCAATTATTTTTTTCCAGAAAACATCTACAACCTTAAGTCCTATAAGCAAATGCATGGTATGATCAAGACCTACTATTGAATGTACCTCACTTATGAGGATCTCCATGCCAAAAATTAGATTAATTGGAGAACATTCAGCAATTTGATTTGTTTACCTTTTTCAAAACTTCAAACTAAGTTTCCCAATGGCGGTCCACCATCCAAAATGTTATAGTGAAATCAGAAAGCTAAATTCATTTATTGAAGCTGATACTTGGCATATTTGATCTCTTCAATGAGACCCAACAGATGGTGAATCCTGATCCTTTCCGAAAGAAAAACACATCAATAACCTTATAGATTCTTAAGCCCCATATTCTAACTCCTTTTCTGTTTTTAAATAGCTCACTAACCATCCTAAAAAAATATTAAAATTAAATTGTAATTTGAAGGAAGACGTGTCCAAATTGGGTGCCCAATACTCTTAATGGGTATGAAGCACCAAAAAACAATTAAGGGTCTTTAGTACCAAATTAAACATGCCTTGCTTTTGAAAAGGATCTGAGCAAACCATTTGATGGATCTCACTGAATAGATCAATTTTTTCTTCCAAATGTAATTTTACTTTATCCTAAATAGTTGATTCTTTAGCATTATTTGGTCTTTTCAAACATTTTGTAGAGGGTAATAAACAACCAAGGACAAAACGGAAAACTTTCCCTTTATCAAATTGTGTTTAAACTACAAAATAAAAAAAATAAAAATCCATTGAAAAGATCAATCTAATATTTCTTTTCACGATAACCAATACCAGATACTTTTACTTAATAATTTTTCTTAGAAATCGTATAATATCTTAATTTTTCTTAATCATATGTGCCACCTACTAGTTTATATTTAAAATAATTTACTTTTCATAAGATTCTTTAATTTTTATTAGCATGCATGGTGGGAACCAAATTCTTTTTGAGCCACACATTATGATTCATTATTTTATATTTAATCAGCATCAAATAACTTATCCCAACTAGTTGAGTTTGGCAACAAGAATCTTGTTCCTCCATCGCAATATGTCAAAAACCATACCTTCAGTCAAATGTAAGTATCCAAATCCTTTTTGATTGACTCTATCAAGGTTAATTTTAGTCTTCCTCTCCCCCTCCTAGATCCTTCAATGATTTCCCCCTCACAGCTGCTTCCCTAGGTCTTTACTTTACATTTAATATGTACTAAAAATTATAAAAGCTTTGAGTCTCAATAAAATGTGTATTTTTTATTACTAAAATACTTTAACAATTTAAAATTAAAATAATTGTTATGTTAGTATGTATTTTTAATTTCGTAATTTTCCTAATGAGATTCTTTTTTATTGTAATCCATATAGAAGATACAATGACCACTTCCCATTAAGAGAAGACATAGAATTGAAACCTAATCCCACCCCACTCCTTCAAGAAGGGAAGTCTTATACCGTCCCAAACTCTTTCTTAATTCTTTTTTTCAGGACTCATTAGTTTATATTTACTAGATAATCAGTGGCACCCAAAACTTCCTCAATTCTTCCAAGTATATATTTATAATTAAAAATAAAAATTGGCAAAAATATATTTTGGTCTACCTCACCAGGTTTAGCTGCCTATTGAGGCATGGCTTTGTTATAAATTTTGTTGTGTAACAGCAGCAATCAAATATTAAATATTCTCGAAGTTTTGCACATGAAATATGTCAAATTCAGGGAAGCCCCTTTTTCCCATTTGGCAAGTCGATCCAAGGTTGAAACTTAGTAAAGGTGGGACCAATTGGGAGAAGTGTTATTAAAGGCGGTCACCTAGGCAACCGGAATTTTTTTAAGAGATCCAGGCGATGCTAGCCTAGGCTGAGTGTGCCTAGGCGAGTGCTTGGAAACCTGGGCAACCCGCCTAGGCCCCAAGGCGGTCGCCTAGGCGCCTAATTTGGCCAGGTAGTTGCCCGAGTTGTAAAATTGATTAATTGTTTATATTTCAATTTATTAGTTATTTTTATTCTAATTAGTTCATTAATTAAAGTTTACTTATGTTTTTGTTTTTAACCCATTAAATTAAACATTTAAAGGTTTTCATTACACGAAACAATAAGCCCTCCTTCCCTCCCCACTTTTTTTCTGTGACACGATCCAGAAGAAGAGTGAAGCCATGTTCTGCTTCTCTCTCTCTCTCTCACTCTCTCTCTCTTCTCCTCTCCCTTATCCCCTCTCTTCATTTTTTTTCATATAAGCTGCGGCAGTCTGGCAACTCTGTAATTGCCGTCTACCAACCCCCTCTCTCTCCACTCTTCCTCTCTCTCTCTCTTTCTATCTCCCCTCTTCCTCTCTCTATCTAGACTCTCCCCTTCCTCCTATTGCACCGACCATCCCCACTTTTTTTTTCTTATTCTGTTTTCTGAATTTAATTTATAAATCTGTTCTGAGTTATGAAATTATTAATTATGTTACAATTATAAAAAAATAAAAATTATTGATTATGTTTCTAACTGTCTGAATTATGAAATGATTACTTCTGAGTTATAAAATTATTAAATTCTATTTCAAATATTGGCATATTCCATTTCTATAAATCATATATATGGCATTTATTCATTATAGCTTTTTTTTAATAAAAAAATGTCACCTAGGCAAGCGCCCAATCGCCTAGGCTAGCACCAAGGCGATGGCCAGGTCTATCGCATGGGCGTTTGGATAACCTTGATTGGGAGTACACATGGACAAGTGGGTTGTCCACCTAAGTCACCATGGCTGAAATCCTCTATCTCTATCTTCAAGGACGCTCCATATCCATTTGATGACAAGGGCAATGTTTCTCTTCTCTAAATTCACAATTCCTATTCCGTGAAGTTCTTTCTCACACATTTGTGCCTAATTTACCAGATGGTCCTTCTTGAAACCACCACCCTCCCAAAGGAAGTCCCGTTGGATTTGTTTCAGTGATTTAGAACTCTAAGAAAGAATGTGGATCGTTGAATTTCTTATCTAGGATCAAAAGATGGGTCACACCATATTTTCTCTTTTTACTCCTAATGAAGTTGTCTATTAATATCCGGGAGAATTAGGAACCTCATTATGTCCCCATATAAAATCAAATAATAATCTTTATTTTCTTTTTAAAAAAGAATGTTTGACCCTATTTTATAAATTATATAAACGAGAAAACTGAAAAGGGGATTTTAAACTAGAAAATGATATATAAAATGCAAATATTTTTTATATATGTAATGAAAATAAAGCCTCCAACTAATATCATGTTATTTAATAAGTAAAAACTAAGAGAATTAATATTATCATAATTTCAAGAAGATCCAGATGTAAAAACTAATATATAAAAAAATATAAAAACATTATAAACTTCAAAATTGCTAAGACTTATATAAGTAATACGATTACAACCAACTTACGAATGTTAGCGGGACTAATGGATTGGTGCACACACACACAACATTCACAAAAGGTGCACGAGACATATAATCAAACGCATCCTCCACGCAAAGGTGAACCACCAGACCTAAGATTACTTTTACAAGTGAAACAAGAGAAATTTTCATTAAATATTGACCATGTTGCACTTCATGATGTTTCAAATTACATGAAGGGTTAAGTTTATAACAGAATCCTCAATTCCCATGCATCATTGTCAAAATCTAGGGGCGAGTCCACGCGTTAGACCTGCATGTCACCTAGCACTCAACTAAGTGACAATTTTTTTTTTTTTTTTATGAATAACCACAAATATATATTAAGGAAAAACCAAAACACTTTCACAAACAAACAAACAAAAAAAAAGAAGGAAAAAACAAAAGTAGTACAACAAGAGTAGAAGACCAAGGTGCCCAAGACAGGCACCAAAAAAGACAAAAAGGAAACCACAAAAAACCAAGAAGGAACAAAGAAGAAAGAAGGATAAAGAGAAAAAGGACACTGCAAAAGAAGCTCGAGAGACTGGTTTCGGTACCGGGAAGCCATCACCCAACAAATCAACTGATGGAGGACCCGCAAAAATCTCCTCCCTCCTAGCCCCCCCACTCTAGCCAGGTGATCAGCCACTCGATTCCCTGCCCTCGGGGTATGAGTAAAGGAAGCATCACTCGCGCTCCCCAAAAATCTAACCAGGCGAACCAAATGAAACCATCTCCAAGGACAAGAAATGGAACCCCTCATCCAAGAGATCACCGAGGCCGAATCCCCCTCCACAACCTGTGAGAAGCCAAGACCAAGAGCCTCCCTCAAACCTGATAGAAGGGCAAGAATCTTTGCACGTGTGGAATCGCCAAAACCGACGGAACCTGAAAAAACATGAGATATAAGGCCAACATGATCCCTAAAACCACCTCCAATCTCTAAAGGACCCAGGTTACCAAAAGAAGATCCATCAAAGTTGATCTTAATGGTACCCACACTCGGAGCCTGCCACTCATCCACCACATCAACTGTCCAAGGAGACGACGGTGCAATCTCAAATTCTCAACCCAACGAAAGGAAATATCGGATATTGAAATCCCTGTGAATGATGGAAGAGCCACCATCCAAGAACTCACCATACTACAAATGGCCGCAATAAGAAAAACAATAGATCTGCACCTCCCATAAAAAATCTTGGCATTCCTCTCCCCCCACAGAACCCAAAGAGTTGCCTTCCAAACACTGTGGTACATAAGCTTGTCCCTCTTGCCCAAGCCTAGGAAAACCCACTGACAAAGCAAATCACCAATATCTTGTGCCATAACCCACAGAACCCCAGCCTAATATAAGAAAAGAGACCAAATCTCCATAGCAACAAAACAATGAATGAATAAGTGATCAACGGACTCTCCCATCCCCTTGCACATAAAGCACATGTGAGGAGATAAAGCACAACCTAGCCATCTCCTCGGCAACCGATCGTTGGTATTGATTTTATGGAGGATAGCGGACCATGCAAAGGCCTACTCTAGGAGGAATGAAAGGACGCCACACCCTTCAAGAAGGAAAAAAGGACGGGTTCGAACAATGAGGCCAAATGGCAGAGGAAAAAGATATAACTGAGAAAACACCACTACGACTAAGGGACCAAATCCTCGCATCATGGAGGTCGGGGCCAATAAGCACCTCCCTCAAACAATCGAAAAAAGCCCCTAACTGAGCAAGCTCGAAATTCCTCAGATCTCATCTAAAGTCAAGATTTCACACGAGACCAGAAGGAGACCAAGATAAGACCTCTGAAACTAGTACATCCCTAGAAGTGGTAATACGAAAGAGACAATGGAAGCGTACCGCAAGAATGGAATCCCCCCACCAAAGATCATGCCAAAACCAAATACGAGACCCGTCCCCAAGACAGAAGCATACATGGGAAAGAAAGAGCGAACTGATGGAAGAGATATCACGCCAGACACTGGAAGAGGAGCATCTAGCAGAAGGATCGTTGTCTTAGCCATTTTCATGAGATCCATTCTGTGAATAACCTTACGCCACAAATCGTCCCTTTCCCCACTGAACCTCCAAAGCCATTTGCCCAAAAGAGCCGAGTTATGAACAGAGATATTTCCCAGACTGAAACCCCCTTCCTCCTTGCTCAAACAAACATCTCTTCCCATTTAACTAAATGACACTTCCTATGACCATCCCCATTCCAAAGGAAATCTCTCTGAAGCTCCTCAAGTGCACATACTACCCTGCGAAACGCTTAAAACAAAGACAAATAATAGACAAGAATATTGGCAAGATCTGTTTAATGAGCATAATACACCAAAGTAGAGATAGCCTTTCTTCCAATATGCTAGCCTCTTCGCAACCCTATCAACCACCGGGTCCCAAAAACTAACGGACTTGGGATTAGCTCCTCAGCCCTAGCCAAGAACGCACTAAAGACATCCACCACTAGGACAAAAAGGAATAGAGCTAGAGGATCTCCCTGCCTAAGACCATGAGAAGACTCAATCTGACCATGGACTCAACATTCCACAAAAAAGAGAACACCACATTACTAACACAACCTGCAATCCACATCCACCACCTGTCCCCGAAGCCTTTCCAAAGAAGAAGCTGATCCAGAAACTGCCATTCCACGCTATCATAGGCTTTTTCTAAATCAAGCTTACACACCAAACCCTGACTGCCCCCTCTCTACCATTCCTCCACTACTTCATTAGCGATATGGGCACTATCGAGAATCTGACGACCCGCAATGAAAGCACTATGAGATGATGATACAATACCCCCTTAAGACGCACGGAAAGGACCTTGGCAATAATTGTATTATTAATTCATAATATAACATATAAAGTCATAAAGATATTGCCACTAATAATTTATAAAATATAATATGTCAATAAAGATTCTGAAAGTAATAAGTTAATATAAGTACATAACTTAGTCATAATGGGAAAAAGAGAAAACCAATATAAATTAAAAGATAAGTATATTTCAATTTTGTTCTGGTTATCATAATATATGACATAATTTATATTTAATGTTAAAAAAAATTAAATATAAATTGTGTCATATATTATGATCAAGAAGTTAATGGAGAAAAATAAATGAATAAATAAATTACATTAGGGACATTTAATAAGTAACATATAAGATATAAATTAATATGCAAATTTTGAAGCTTCAAACGAACTAGGTACTCACGTGACTACGGGAGTACAACAGGTCAGGCCACTCGTGTGCCGGCCCAGCACAGCACGACCAAGTCGTACCCTAGGGTGCCAAAGTTTTGGCATGGCACGGCCCGTTACACATCCCTACACATGGCCAAAACCCTTGCATAAGTGGTCACCTAGTTGCCTAGGCCATCAACAATATGGGTGTAATTCGGTTGGTTTGGTTCGGTATAGTGATCAAACCAAAACAAAACCAAATTACATTGCACTACACTAAAAAACGAACCAAACCAAAATGGAAACCTAAAAATTCAATTTTTCGGTTCGGTTTGACAAAAGTAATGCTATTTTCTATACCACACAAATACACACACACATATAGATATACATACATATATATATATCTACTTCAGTTTTCTCGGTTTGGCGCGGTTCAGTTTGTCAAATCCTTAACCGTAAACCGAACCGAATTAATTCGATTTTCTGTTTTCTAAACCATAACCAAACCAAAATGGAAAAAAACAAAAACAAAAAAACAAACAGACTTTTTCGGTTTGGTTTGTTCATTTTCGGTTTAGACCGAACAAATTGACACCCTTAATCAGTGAGAAACTCAATTAAATGCCTAATTCTAGCTCAACTAGGCCACTATCATCTAGGCTTGAAAAAACGGCAAGGTGCCAAGCAAGCACCTTTAACAACATTACTACAGCATACACATAAATAAATATAAGACATGGGCAACTACAGCTATCGATGGTTACCAATAAAAGATCTGCAAGATCACCATGACCAAATAGATGATTGAAATAAATTCTACCTTGATGAATAACGAAGAATCATAATAAAAGATAAGAAAATATCCAACAATACACCAGCTAGCCAAAGAGCTGGATCAAATAAAAAAAACAAAAAAGGAAAAAAAAAATAAACAAAAAATCCCCAAACTACAAAGTCATAGGATCAGTGCTTCCCATACAACATCGCCTTTGCAAGAATATTTGAGAATAATAACTCTCTCTCTCTCTCTCTCTCTCTCTCTCTCTCTCTCTCTCTCTCTCTCTCTCCACATCTCCTTTGGCAAACTCATGTGTTAATTAATTTGTTGGATCTTGGCTCATGACTAAACAGATGTTCAGCTCATTAGCCAAATAAACCAAACGGATAAGTCTCCAAGAGCACTCATGTGACAAAGCATGCCATTATGCCACGTAAATGAGTCTCCCTCCCCACTAGATACATAAAACTCTGAGAGAGTTGTGTACAGTTTCACCGAAAAAAAAAAAAAAGAGAGTTGTGTACAAAAAAAAGTAAAAGAAAACAGAGGCTGAAAGGAAGAGATTTGCACAGAAAGAAAAAAAAAAAACAGGGGTCGAGGGAGAGAGAGAGTTGTGTACAAGAAAAAAAAAAGAAAAAAGATAACAGGGGTCGAAACTCGAAAGAGAGAGAGAGAGAGAGAGCGTGCACAGAAAAAAAAAAGAAAACAGGGGTAGAAAGAGAGAGAGAGAAAGAACATACTTGGTTTTGTCATCTTCAAGCTCTAGGGTTTTGAACTTCAAGTCTTCAACTCTTTTTTTTTGTAACGACTTCAAATCTTCAACTCAATGTCTCATGCATTGTAAATTAGAAAAAGCTTTAATTTAACATGCTAAAAATAAAATATAAGTAGACTTTAATTAATAAATTAATTAGAATAAACATATTTAATTAAAAAATCAATTGAATTAATCAAATTAACAGCCTGGCGACCGCCAGGGCAAATTAGACGACCAAGCGGTCGCCTAGGCGGTCGCCCAAGTATCAAGGCGCTCGCCTAGGCACACTCAGCCTAGGCGGGCATCGCCTGGATCCCTGGAAAACTGCATGGTCGCCTAGGCGGCCGCCTTTAATAACTATGTTTGTGTAGTGTTATTTTTCTTTTCTTTTCTCTTTTTTTTTTTTTCGGACTCCTGGTCTTATTTTCTGTTTTGGTGCCATTGGTAGAGGTATTCTCTATAGTGGCAACTGTAATTTTTTCTCCCCTCTTTTATATATATTCATGACTTATAAAAAAAAAAAAAAAAAAGCACCTGTCTACAGTACACCTTCAATAGGACATGCAAATGCTCCCTCCCAAGAGTTCTAGATCCACCTAATCTAATTCAGCAATTACAGTTTTTTCATCTGATCGCAAAACGATAAAATAACACCATGATTAAGCAAAACTTCTGTAAGCCATGAGCATGGAATTTTAGTACAGAAGTAAACTACCCAGAAAAGCACTTGAAGAACATTTTTTCCTTCTGCAAAATACCTAGGTAGCGAGATTCAGAGACATAAAAATAAAGATGATTTTTCAAAATAGCAGATTACGGAAACACTTATATTTTATATTTAGCCCAAAAAAGTCATGTACAGGCCGTCACACTGGACCTGCAGTGCAGTAAGGAGTTTAGACACTTCGCAGGAGTGGTAAATCTGAGTCTGGCATTCTACAAAGAGGAACCTATAACCCACTCAAAGCAATCCTAAAGGGTGGTTCAGAAGCAGTGGAACTCATTCTTGTAGGTGGAATGAGCGCTCATGGATAGACGATCGTTTGATTAGCAAAGGGTCTCAGATCGAGAATGAGAAAGGACCTTTTGACAACAAATTACAACTAAGCCCTTTTGGATTTTCGAAATGACATTTCATTTTTTGAAACGGCAATCTTGTAAATAAGACAATCTTTTTGTTTGTGGTGGCAAACTTGCAAATAAGACAAACTTTTTTACGGTGACAAACTTGTAAACATGTCAAGTTTGAGCAAAACCTATTCTAATTACATGTCAATCAAAAATCTGTTTTCGGTTGCAACTCATTGTTCTACAAGTTAGCCTAACACAACCAAAAGACCTTCAAAATTAGTTCCTCAAATAAGTTTAAGGAACTGGTTCCTGGAATAAGTTCCTGATCCAGAATGAAAGCCAAACAAACCATTGGTGAAAGCAGTTTGCATATTGTAAAAACCATGACTGTAAGATCAGAAGTGGAGCACAGCTGGACAGCCATAAGCACAAAATAAAGTCCTCTCATCTGTTCACAAATAAAAGTGTGTGTGCGCGCGTATGTTGGGGGAATTATAAAGTAGATATTCACTTGTGGCTTAGGCAATATAGTGGTGAAGGGTGAGGCATTAGGAAACAGGAATCTAGACATAAGCAACATAT
>JAUPMG010001103.1:0-16164 GCA_031762675.1 Pachysandra terminalis | reverse complement strand
CCAATTTATAAAAAAAAAATCTAATAAGTTTAGAAAGCTACTAAATACAGATAGAAATAATAAATAATAAAAATAAATTCAAATAATTTACAAAACATATAAATAACCCTAAAACAAAAAATATTAAATAAGTCTAATATACATGGTCTAAAGCTTCAAAAATAAACTGAGACTAGCATTTTACTTAGCTTTATATAGAACCTAAATTTTTTTTTAACAATTCTCAAAAATTCACAGAAACTTCAATACTCTTAATATAATATACAGAAAATGTTTCAGACTTAAAAATATTAAATAACTATTTTATTTGGAATTTTAAACATACAGCTAAGCTGCTACAAATCCCTACTCTTGCCAGTAAAAGCAATCGAACTGAACCTACTGGTAGGTTTTTGTTTGCAAAATAAAACTTTTATTTGATTGAAGAGATTGTATGCTACCAGTAAAGACAGTATTTCAAAAATTCGTTTACAAGTATTTTTAAAAAATCAAAAAGCAGTTTGTACAAGGTTGCAGCAGCACAGAATAGTATATTTAAACAATTCGTCAAAAATAAAATATATTAGTCATAAATATGAAAATACTTTTATTGAAACTGAATTTGAGTCTTCTTTCCAACGGAGTTGGATTCATGCAAAATGGACCTCCAAAGAGGTCTCTATGATTTATTGAACAGATAGAACTCAAGTGTGAAGCAAGATATTACAAGTAAATAAAAGTCTAAAAATAAATAAAAGTAAAAACAAAAAATTACCTGTAGCAATTGTGGTGTTTTTCCTCTTGTTTTGAGCTCCTCAGATTTGCTTGAGAGGCGGCTACGATGATGCTCGGCTTCCGGTTAGGTGAAGAAAGAAGAGAAATGAAAAAGGTAAGAAACCCCAAGCCAAACAGGGCCTTGGGGTTCAGTATTTGCTCTGGGGGGCTTTTTAGTGATTTTGCTTTCTTTTTGTGGGGGGGTTTGTAATTTATTTTTCTGGTTCATTTTTCTTACACAGAAAGGACAAAGAACAGCGGAAGAAAGGAAGAGAAATAATAGGGGAAGAAGGGAAGGAAGAAGAAGAGGAAGAAGGAGAGAGAGACGGAGAGAGGAGAGAGAGAGAGAGAGAGATAGGGGGGTTTTGGTGAGAGGGGAGTTGCATAGAAGGGGACGGAAAAGATAGAGGGAGAAAGTGGACGGAAGCGAGAGGGAACAGAGAGAGGGAGCAGAAGAGAGAGGAGAGCAGGCGAGAGAGAGAGGTGGTGCTTGGAACAGAGGAAAGGGATGATGGGTTGCTGCGCAATGAATAGAGAACAGAGGAGGGAAGAGAAAGAGTGCGACTGAGACAATAGAGAGGGAAAGAACGGAGAGATAGGGCATCACCGGAAACGTGCTCGAGCAATGGGGTTGCCGATGGCCGGAGAAGGGAGAGCTTGCTAGGTTTTTTTGTTGGTTTCCTCGGGGAAGAAGAGGGTGAGGAGGAGAGCTCGACTCTCCTTCCTTTAATAATTGTCTTTCCTTTTTTTTTTTCCTTTGTTTTGAATTTAATTAGAAATTTTTCCTTTTTTCCATTGTTCGAATTCAATATAGAAACCCTCCCTTTCTATGAGAAATTGCCGCTAGAATTTAGATCCCCTTTTGAATTTAGAAACCTCCTTTTTGATTTGTTTGAGAATAGAAACTCCATTTTAGTTTATATTGAAAAGCCATTTTTTATTTATTTTCTTTTTGGAGATTTTCCACATGGCAACTTCTAAAATTGATTCTTTCATATTTCTTGGAATTTGACACATGACAAATCTTCCTCAAATATTCTCTCAATTATTTAATTTCAATTTCTCCCTAAAGTGTTCTTTTCTTATTTTTTTACCTCATTATATTTTTTTGTCCTTATTTGATAATTTTAAAATACAAAAAATGACCCTTCGACTACCGAACTCGAAATTTTACAAAATCACAGTCGTTTCGAAGGTGTTTCGACGAGGAATCCAAATTTGATGTTGGTAAAATGATTTGACCCTCGGATTTAACTGTTTGGTCCAAATGACCGAATTATGGGCAAAACTGCATTTTTCCAACGGACTTCGAATTAGCCAAAGTTTATATTCAGTGGAAAGCATTTTGGCTTAAGAATTCGAATTTAGGGTTGAATTTAGGACTAAAATGGGTCCAGTGGGATCTAGCAAGGGTATTTTGGTCATTTCACATGATTTTTGGGGTTTTCAAAGGAAATTGACTATGTGATTGGGGGTTATTTGGAGATGATTGGGAGATAGGAAAAGTCAAGCTCAAGCCTCCAGGAGCTACAAAGATCGAGAAAAAATCGCTCTCGTGCAAATTGGGGTGTCTACAATATCAAAATATCTTGTATTAACCATCATGAAAAATAGTCCAAACAGAGTATAAGTAATTGAGATATGCATAATCAGGCATACCTAACATCAGAATTGGTCTAATGAGATCAATATGCACATGCTCACACACGTATAAACAATTTGGATCAACTTGGCACATTTCGGCGTGCCTAGGGGTCGCCGATATGCCTTTGAAAAGTGCTCGGCGGGTTGAGTAGTCGTCGGGAGTTCTGGGTGAAAATTAACGGTTTCAGGGTTTGGTCTCAGGGTTTGGTTCAGCACGTTCTTGGCTCGTCGAGCATATGGTCAGCGCCAAAACCAGGGACCTAAAAATATTTCTGTGAGGCTCGGCCCGTCCACGACACATCGAGTTGGGCATTAGTGTGAAAACCAGAGAATTGAAAATATACAGAGGCTCGGCGCATGCTCGGCTTATCGAGTACTCGCCGAGTGCTCTTTTGGGCTGGTTCGACGCATTTTTGGCTCGCCGAACATCCAATTCTGGGCAGTTTTTCCAGAATTCTGATTTAATCATACTTCTATTCAATTTTCTTCCTTAAGTAACCTTCCTTAATATTAAATTCCGAGCAAAACCCAATTAAAATATTTAATAAAATACAAGTAAATAAATAGTTGTTAAATTTTTTTGAAAACTTTTGAAAACTGATATGATTTTGAAAACTTACTTCGTGTAATTGAATAATAAACTTAAACTCTACTTAAACCATAAAATTAGTTAAATTCGAATACTTACAGTGTTGTTGCTGAGCTAGAGCAGATAATTCAGCTATGTTCTTCTCCTTCTTAGCTCCAAGGCTTGTGTGATTTTTGAAACCAGGCACGCCTCTTTATTTATAGCAATTAGATAACTTCCTAGTGCTATTAGTATTAGTCTTTGTATTTTAATCTTGTCCCTTTATTGGGATGTCTTAGATTTTAAGCCATTAGATGAATTCCCAGCTCTCGGGTTCAACTATATTTCTACATTTATATTTTGAATTCTAGCAAGTTTCTAACTCCTATGGAAGCTTCTATTACTGTTTTAAATCTTAACCATTGATTGGGATGTATTATGTCCTGCAAGATCTAAACCATTTATTCTAACTTAAGAAGTTACGATTGTGTGTGTTGAACTTAGTTTCCTAATTGTACAACCCACCAATCACAATCAGTCAAAAGTCAAATAATATGGCTACTTACTAAAATTTCAAATTAACCTCAATTTTATAGTAATTACACTTAAGTCCTAACTTGGTTTGGGTTATTACACTATGCCTTTGATGGGATTAGATTACACTTAAGACTTGACTATTTTTAGCCATTTTTTCCTATGGTTGGACTATGTTATATTATTATGTGTTGAGGAACTATACATCCCAATAAACCAATTTGTTTGTTTACTCCCAAGGTGAGGGCTATATCTTTCCGTGGTGATCCCAAAATACTTGTGGAAAGATGATAAGATGAGGGAATGTTCAAATTATGATGCCCAATATCTGAAGCATAAACCCTTCTGTTAGTTATTAATTTGAAAGATTCCTTGAGGCAATTACAATTGGATTTCTTTGTAGTATTATCCATGATTACAAACAAGTGGGGGAATTGTGACCTCTAGGTCAAAACCCCTTAGAACTATGATGCACACATGGAATATCTTAACTTGATAATGGCCCTGTATTGAGGGGATGTGTAATAATCTGAATAAATTGTAAAAATAATAACTGAGAATCTTAGGGTAGGATAGTAATTTATTTAGATTAATAAGTTAATTTCACTTAGTAAAATAAGTTTAGATCATTAACTGATTAGTTTAACTTGATTGACTTAAGGGTAGTAATAATCTGGTAGTTTAAATTAGTAATTAAATAGGAGTAAAATATTATTGTTTCCTTGATCTTCCTATTTGTGGATTTCATATTCTATATCGCATAATGTTTGTTACCCTTGGTTGGATCGCCGATCGGATGAGATCCGACCATGCGATCAAACTTGATGTGATTTTTTGGTGTTGCCGCTAAGTATGGTAGCTTAACCCTTCTATGATGGGAGAGTGGCAAAGTTGAAATTTTTGTTCATTGATGAGGTGTATGGCTAGGATTTTAGTTGTTAGAGTTGTGTGGCTTAGATCTAAGCTAGGAGGTGGCTTGTCTTTAGTGGGTGTAAGGTGTAAGGTGGGGATTGAAGTGGGTGAAAGTATGTGGTGTAGATTCAAGTGGTTAGGATAGTTAGGTTTGAAGGGCTAGGATTAAAGTGGGTAGATTTGGATGGTTAGGATGAGGTTGGTGAAATGGAAAGATGAGATTGAAGTTGGAGAGATGGATGGCTTAGATTTAGCCAAGTATTTAGGGTTTGGTTTAAGAAGAAAAGAGAATCCCATATTCTCTTTAGGGTTTCTTCATTTTGGGTTGGAGTTGTCTTGGAAGAACGCTTGGAGAAGAAGGAAGGCGAAGAGGGATTAGCTTACTTGATAGGGCCTCTTTAGGTTTTCTTGCATTTGAAGAGGTAAGTGGATAATCTCACCCTAATGCTTGATTTAAAGTATTTTCAGATTCATTTTCTCTTTAATTTCTAGTTCTTGTAGGTTGGAAATGTCTTAGACTAATTTGGATTGTTTTATTTTAAATTTTAGTTTGATATCATGTATTAAGGTTGTTTAATGTAGGATTGTGATTTTGAATGTACATGTTTAGTCTCTTTTGATTTGGATGGAAGTTGAAGAATGGTTTGGGTTAAACTTAATGTTAATGTTAGTTTAATACTATGTTCTAGGGTTAGTTATTGTTAGATTTTGATGCATATAGGTAATAGTATTGTTTTCCCATAGTAGTATGTTAGAAAATAGTGAAAACCCCTTTGTTTTAGACTGTTCGCAACGTTCGGCGAACTCTTAGGCTTGCCGAATGGTTCGCCGAATATAAGTTTTGGGCCAAGGGCGGACATCTGGGCGCGCTGAAAGGTCGCCGGGCAGGAATACCCCGCCGAGAAGGTCTCCGAGTTTGAATACCCTTCCGAGATGGCTGCCTAGCATGAACACTCCGTCGAATAGGTTTCGTTGCGCCGAAGGGTGAGCCGAGTTGGCTTCGGTGCACCAAAGTGTGCGCCGAAGGGAACGCCAAGACTGAACCCCTTGGTTTTGTTGCCGAATCTCAGAGTGGTTCGCCGAATAGGTCGCCGAGTCAGGTTTAGGTGTGCCGAAGTGGACACCAAAGACCTCGCCGAATTTGTTTATTTGAACTTACGTTCTAGTGTTTGTAAGCTATTGTAAAAAGCGTGGTTTGTGGTTGAATATGCTTGTTTATTACACACTAACATGATTTATAATATAGTTTATAACATATGCTTGAGTTAGTTAAATATGGTATGGCAACACACGAGACATATGGTGTATGCTTTTCAGTTAAACATAAAGAATCTTATCAAGTATAATGTTACGAGAAGTTCAGGGCAATGGTATTTGTACCTGCCTCCCCATTAATTATGTGCATTGATAAATGTGAATGATGGATTGAGACAAATACTGTACTCATAACCAATATTGCATCTCATATGACCCAAGTGAATACTTTGATTGTACTAGATGACTTTCTCCTTTATTGTCCTACTAGTCTTGTTACTTAGTATTAATTCATATTGTTTGTAAATTGAACGGTCTACGTTGCTTGCTAGTGGTTTGTACGTCTTGTACTTAGATTATTTCATGTGACTTTCCCTTTACGATTCTACTATTCTGGTTACATAGGTGTAATTAATATTGTTTGTAAATTAGATGATCTGTGTTGCTTGCTAGTTGTTATTGCGCCTTGTACACAAAGACTAAATGTTTAGCTAATGTGCACTCACTCACACACACAGCATTGGCTCTTGACCATGACTTTGGTCTATTAGTAATCCCCTGTTCCTGAGTCCATAGTTTGGGGACTCTAGAGTATTACATGAGACTATTATGATTTGGAAATCATAGTAAGTGAGGAGACTGGCAAGGTTGAGTTGAGGGACTGTCCATCCCAATAGACTTAAACATTGTCGAGAGGACTTTTTTCATGAGAATTGATAGGTGAGGGAAGTTCACATTAGTGATTCCCAATATCCAAGATATCAGAGGTTACTGCTAGGTATGATTCACAGAGGAAGGTCACATTGGTGATACCTTTGGGATCGAAGTATCCCCGCTGATCAAAAATAGCGTGGCGCTTGTGCCCTCTCGGTTGAAACACTGTGAAACTATGATCCGGTACATAGAATAGTCTGTTTAATCCTACCATGTATTGGGGGGATGGAAGGTCACATTGGTGATACGTTCCTGAGTAGTACGAATCGATCAAGTGTGGAACATACATAGACAGTTGGTTATGTCCAATGGTGCGGGACGCATTTTAGGTATAAATCCCAAATGACATGAGGAAAGATGATAGGTGAGGGAAGTTCACATTGGTGATACCCAATAGCCTAATCATATGCATGATTACTTTTTGAAAGATCGATGGAGACATCATTCATATTAGAATACTTGAGTTAATCACATGTGGTGGTTTCACGTGTTAAGTGCACAGCATGTAGAATTTCATATAATAGTTGCATCTCATGCATTAAATTATGAGTTGACCTCATGCATCTCATTTCATATAATTGTATTTCTTGTTGTGGAACTAGATTTATTGAGAAACGATTTGACTTTACTTTACTTTAGCATAATTGTGAAAATATCTTGCTTACAGGCTAGTGTAGCTCATGCTTTATAGCGACAACATTTAAGGTATATTAGTTGACGATCGAGATGAAGACCGGATAAGAAGCAGCAGATATTCTCATTTATTTGATGTAATGTATTAGTGTAGTCTTAATTTACTAAATCTTCCAGTTGTATAAATATTTTATCGAGACATTAAGTTTATGTTGAAGTTTTATTATATCTACTTCTTTCAACTATTTACTATTTGGTTTCGAATGTATATTTCACTTTATTATTTATCCTTTGAATGAATTACATATATATATATATATTCTTGCGACTCTGATAATCTATTTCCTATAGATGTAATCTTCTTTGGGATTTGATTTAGGCATTTTACCTAAAATATTATTAGGAATTGATTTGAAAATACTAGACTGTAATATTTCCTGCTTCTTTTATAATGAGTAATAAGGTTGGATATTATTTAAGAATTTTTAATGCCTCATAATTCGTATCTTACTTAATATCCATTATATTTATCCCGTTTTGGCAAGATATCGTTTGCCACACTCAAGTTTTGCTTGGGGTGAAGGTTACGAATTCAAATTCTGAACCACCAACGAGGATTTCCGATTTGGGTCGGGACAAAGATGGTATCAAAGCTTAAGTCTTCTATTTTCAATCAATTTCATAAGTTTTGAGCTTGATGATGTTTTAAAAGTTTTAAAGGTGCCGATATTCCATAAGTTTCTATGCGCTGAGTGTTGGATGTTGAATACTAACAACGTGAGACTTTGACTCATGAGAAAAGCGGATGTTTTCTTCTCTTTCACCGGTACCTAGAGTGAATTTCAAATGGTCGATAGAACAGGTCGATATTCCAGTCTGAGTCCGTCTGGTGAGAACCATGCAGAAAATCCACAACTCGCCAGCATACGACAAGCCTTGGGTGATATGGTTACCGTGATACAACGACAACAGACTCAACTCCATGATAGTTGGCAGAGGGACATCACCGGTAATAAGAACTTCAAGAGGCTAGGACCAAGTGCCTTTAAGGGAACAACAGATCCTGTCGCAGCCCAAGCCTGGATTGACTCGTTAGAGCATATATTCGACGTCATGGAAGTAGAGGATACCGATATGATTCGTTTTGACGCCTTTATGCTAGAGGGAGAAGCTCGTCGATGGTGGAATTCAACGCAGGAGATTACAACAGTCACAATATGGGTTAGATTCAAGGAGGTTTTCTACTTGGAGTACTTCCCAAAGACAATCAGACGAGAGAAAGAGCATGAATTCATGAAGCTTGAACAAGGAGATATGTCGGTGATGGAATACGCAACTAAGGTCATCGAATTGTCCCAATTCGCAAAAAAAGCGGTGGACGAGGAAGAGAAGAAAGCGTTCAGGTTTGAAAGTGGACTCAAGCACAGTATCAGGAGTAGACTGGTCGTACGAGAGTTCACCAAATATCATGAACTGGTTGACTGCGCACACAAAGTAGAAAACAATCTACGAGAGTTTCACAAGCTTCGAGAACAGAAGAAGGAAAGAAATTCTAGGAGTCACCAAGCTAAAATACAGAAAGGACAAAGGGCATAGGAACTGAAGAACACTCAACACTTCAGTAGCAAACGCCTGACGTGATTCAACTGTGGAAAGATAGGACATCAACAAGAGGAATATTGGACACCAAAGAAATCTACAGCCGGCACATCAACAACAAAACAACGTGATTCAAGGTACATTCTGAATTGGGCAAGACCGTCATGGCAGGATATCCAAGGTAAGTATCCTTATCTTTTCCTATTTTGTAGGGGAATTTCGAGGACGAAATTCTTTTGAGGGTGGTGGACTGTAATAACCTGAATTAATTGTAAAAATAATAACTGAGAATCTTAGGGTAGGATAGTAATTTATTTAGATTGATAAGGTAATTTCACTCTGAAAATTTAGTTTAGATTATTAACTGATTAGTTTAACTTGATAGACTTAAGGGTAGTAATAATCAGGTAGTTTAAATTATTAATTCAATCGGAATAAAATATTATTGTTTCCATGATCTTCCTATTTGAGGATTTTATATTCTATATCGCATAATGTTTGTTACCCTTGGTTGGATCGCCGATCGGATGAGATCCAACCATGCGATCAAACTTGATGTGATTTTTGGGTGTTGCCGCTAAGTACGGTTGCTTAACACTTCTATGATGGGAGAGTGGAAAAGGTGTAATATTTGTTCATTGATGAGGTGTATTGCTAAGATTTTAGTTGTTTGAGTTGTGTGGTTAGATCTAAGCTAAGAGGTGGTTTGTCTTTAGTGGGTGTAAGGTGTAAGGTGGGGATTGAAGTGGGTGAGAGTATGTGGTGTAGATTCAAGTGGTTGGGGTAGTTAGGTTTGAAGGGCTAGGATTAAAGTGGGTAGAATTGGATGGTTAGGATGTGGTTAGTGAAATGGAAAGTTGAGATTGAAGTTGGAGAGATGGATGACTTAGATTTAGCCAAGTATTTAGGGTTTGGTTTAAGAAGAAAAGAGAATCCCATATTCTCTTTAGGGTTTCTTCATTTTGGGTTAGAGTTGGCTTGGAAGAAAGTGTGGAGAAGAAAGAAAGTCAAGAGGGATTAGCTTACTTGATAGGGTTTCTTTAGATTTTCTTGCATTTGAAGGGGTAAGTGGATAATCTCACCCTTATGCTTGATTTAAAGTAGTTTTAGATTCATTTTTGCTTTAATTTCTAGTTCTTGTTGGTTGGAAATGTCTTAGACTAATTTGGATTGTTTTATTTTAAATCTTAGTTTGATATCATGTATTAGGGTTCTTTAATGTTGGATTGTGATTGTGAATGTACACGTTTGGTCTCTTTTGTTTTGGGTGGAAGTTGAAGAATGGTTTAGGTTAAACTTAATGTTAATGTTAGTTTAATATTATGTTTTAGGGTTAGTTATTGTTAGATTTTGATGCATATATAAAATAGTATTGTTTCCCCTTATTAGTATGTTAGAAAATAGTGAAATCCCCTTTGTTTTAGACTGTTCGAGACATTCCGTAGACTCTTAGGCTCGCCGAACATGAGTTATGGGCCAAGGGTGGACATCACGGCGCACCGAAAGGTCGCCGAGCATGAATACTCCGCCGAGAGGGTCGCCGAGTTTGAATACCCCGCCGAGATGGCTGCCTAGCATGAACACTACACCGAATAGGTTCTGGAGCACCGAGTTGGCTTCGGTGCACCGAAGGGAAAGCCGAGATTGATCCCCCTGGTTTTGTCGCCGAATCTCAGTGAGGTTCGCCGAATAGGTCGCCAAGTCACGTTTAGCTGCGCCGAAGACATCGCCGAACCTGTTTATTTGACCTTACGTTCTAGTCTTTGTAAGCTACTATAAATAGCATGGTTTGTGGTTGAATATGCTTGTTTAGTACACACTAACAGGATTTATAATATAGTTTACAACATTTGCTTGAGTTAATTAAATAAGGTATGGACCCACACGAGACATGTGGTGTATGCTTTTCAGTTTATCATAAAGAATCTTATCAAGTATAATGTTAAGAGAAGATCAGGGCAATGGTATTTGTACCTGCCTCCCCATTGATTATGCGTATTGATAAATGCGAAGGATGGATTGAGACAAATACTATACTCATAACCAATAACGTATCTGATACGATCCATGTAATACTTTGATCGTATTATATGACTTTTTCCTTTATTGTTCTACTACTCTTGTCACTTGGTATTAATTCATATTGTTTGTAAATTGAACGGTCTACATTGCTTGCTAGTGGTTAGTACGTCTTGTACTTATAATATTTCGTGTGACATTCCCTTTACGATTCTACTATTCTGGTTTCTTAGTTGTAATTAATATTGTTTGTAAAGTAGATGATCTGTGTTGCTTGCTAGTTGTTATTGCGTCTTGTACACAAAGACTAAATGTTTAGCTAATGTGCACTCACTCATACACATAGCATTGGCTCTTGACCATGAATTTGGTCTATGAGTAATCCCCTGTTCCAGAGTTCATAGTTTGGGGACTCTATATTATTACATGAGAGTATTATGATTTGGAAATCATAATATGTGAGGAGACTGGCAAGGTTGAGTTAAGGGACTGGCCATCCCAATAGACTCAAACATTGTCGAGAGGACTTTTGTCACGAGAATTGATAGGTGAGGGAAGTTCACATTAGTGATTCCCAATATCCAAGATATTAGAGGTTACTGCTAGGTATGATTCGCAGAGGAAGGTCACATTGGTGATACCTTGGGATCTAAGTATCCCCACTGATCAAAAATAGCATGGCGCTTGTGTTCTCTCGGTTGAAACACCGTGAAACTATGATCCGGTACATAGAATAGTCTGCTTACTCCTACCACGTATTGGGTGGATGGAAGGTCACATCGGTCATACCTCCCTAAGTAGTACGACTCGATCAAGTGTTGAATATACACAGACAGGTGGTTAACTCCAATGGTACGGGATGCATGTTAGGTATAAATCCCAAAAGACATAAGGAAAGATGATAGGTGAGGGAAGTTCACATTGGTGATACCCAATAGCCTAATCATATGCATGATTACTTTATGTAAGATCGATGTAGACAACATTCATATTAGAATACTTGAGTTAATGACAAGTGGTGGTTTTTCGTGTTAAGGGCACGACATGTAGAATTTCATATAATAGTTGCATCTCATGCATTAAATTATGGGTTGACCTCATGCATCTAATTTCATATAATTGTATTTCTTGTCGTGTGAACAAGATTTATTGAGAATTGGTTTGACTTTACTTTAGTTTAGCTGTGAAATTATCTTACTTACTGGCTCGTGTAGCTCATGCTTTATAGCAACCACACTTCAGGTATATTAGTTGACGATCGAGAAGAAGACCGGATGAAGCTGCAGAAGTTCTCATTTATTTGATGTTATGTATTAGCATAGTCTTAATTTAATAAATCTTCCAGTTGTATAAATATTTAATCGAGACATTAAATTTATGATGAACTTGTATTATATCTACTTCTTTCAGCTGTTTACTATTTGGTTTCGAATGTATATTTCACATTATTATTTCTCATTTGAATGAATTACATATATATATATATATATATATATATATTCTTGCGACTTTGATAATCTAATTCCTATAGATGTAATCTTCTTTAGGATTTGATTTAGGCATTTTACCTAAATTATTATTAGGAATTGATTTGAAAAATCTTGACTGTTATGTTTCCCGCTGCTTATATAATGAGTAATCAAGTTGGATATTATTTAAGAATTTTAATACCTCATAATTTAATATCCATTATATTTTGCCGTTTTGGCTAGATATCGTTTGCCACACTCAAGTTTTGCTTGGGGTGAAGGTTATGAATCCAAATTCTGAACCTCCAACGAGGAGTTCTGGTTTGGGTCGTGACAAAGATGGTATCAGAGCTTAAGCCATATATTTTCAATCAATTCCATAAGTTTTGAGTCTGATGATGTTTTAAAAGTTTTCAAGGTGCCGATATTCCATAAGTTTCTGTGTGCTGCGTGTTGGATATTGAATACTAACAACTTGAGACTTTGACTCGTGAGAAAAGCGGATGTTATCTTCTCTTTCATAGGTACCTAGAGTGAATTTCCAATGGTCGATAGAAGAGGTCAATATTTAGGTCGTGGTCCGTCTGCTGAGAACCGTGCAGACAATCCGCAACTCGCCAGCATACGACAAGCCTTGGGTGATATGGTTACCATGATGCAACGACAACAGACTCAACTCAATGATAATATGCAGAGGGACATCACCGGTATTAAGAACTTCAAGAGGTTAGGACCGAGTGCCTTCAAGGGAACAACAGATCCTGTCGCAGCCCAAGCCTGGACTGACTCGTTAGAGCATATATTCGACGTCATGGAAGTAGAGGATACCGATATGATTCGTTTTGCCGCCTTTATGCTAGAGAGAGAAGATCGTCGATGGTGGAATTCGACGCTGGAGATTACATCAGTCACAAGATGGGTTAGATTCAAGGAGTTTTTCTACTTGGAGTACTTCCCAAAGACGACCAGAAAAGGGAAAGAGCTTGAATTCATGATGCTTGAACAAGGAGATATGTCAGTGATGGAATACGCAGCTAAATTCACTGAATTGTCCCAATTCGCAGAATACGCGGTAGACGAGGAAGAGAAGAAAGCATTCAGATTAGAAATTGGGCTCAACCACAGTATCAGAAGTAGACTGGCCGTACGAGAGTTCACCAAATATCATGAAGTGGTTGACTGCGCAAGCAAAGTAGAAAGGAATCTATGAGTTTCACAAGCTTCCAGATCAAAGGAAGGAAAGAAATTCTAGGAGTCACCAAGCTAAAATACAGAAAGGGCAAAGGGCACAAGAACTGAAGAACACTCAAGACTTCAGTTGCAAACGCCCGTAGTGTTTCGACTGTGGAAAGATAGGACATCAACAAGAGGAATGTTGGACACCAAAGAAATCAACAGCCGGCACATCAACAACGAAACAAAGTGATTGGAGTTGGATCTGAATTGGGCAAGAGCGTCATATCAGAATATCCAAGGTAAGTACCCTTATCTTTCCCTATTCGTAGGGGGAATTTTGAGTACGAAATTCTTTTAAGGGGGTGAACTATAATAACCAGAATAAATTGTAAAAATAATAATTGAGAATCTTAAGGTAGGATAGTAATTTATTTAGATCGATAAGTTAATTTAACTCAGTAAATTTAGTTTAGATCATTAACTGATTAGTTTAACTTGATAGACTAAGGGTAGTAATAATCAGGTAGTTTAAATTAGTAATTAAATAGGAATAAAATATTATTTTTTCCTTGATCTTCCTAGTTGCTGATTTTTATATTCTATATCGTAGAATGTTTGTGACCCATGGTTGGATATCCGATCGGATGAGATCCGACCATGCAATCAAACTTGATGTGATTTTTAGGTGTTGCCGCTAAGTACGGTAGCTTAACCCTTCTATGATGGGAGAGTGGCAAAGTTGTAATATTTGTTCATTGATGAGGTGTATTGCTAAGATTTTAGTTGTTTGAGTTTTGTGGCTTAGATCTAAGCTAAGAGGTGGTTTGCCTTTAGTGGGTGTAAGGTGTAAGGTGCGGATTGAAGTGGGTGAGAGTATGTGGTGTAGATTCAAGTGGTTGGGGTAGTTAGATTTGAAGGGCTAGGATTAAAGTGGGTAGATTTGGATGGTTAGCATGAGGTTAGTGAAATGGAAGGATGAGATTGAAGTAGGAGAGATGGATGGCTTAGTTTTATCCTAGTATTTTGGGTTTGGTTTAAGTAGAAAAAAGAATCCCATATTCTCTTTAGGGTTTCTTCATTTTGGGTTAGAGTTGGCTTGGAAGAAAGCTTGGAGAAGAAGGAAGGAGAAGAGGGATTAGCTTACTTGATAGGGCTCGTGTTAATCACATGTGGTGGTTTTACGTGTTAAGTGCACAGCATGTAGAATATCATATAATAGTTGCATCTCATGCATTAAATTATGAGTTGACCTCATGCATCTCATTACATATAATTGTAATTCTTCTTGTGTGAACGAGATTTACTGAGAAATGGTTTGAATTTATTTTGGTTTAGCATATTTGTGAAAAGTATCTTACTTACTGGCTAGTGTAGCTCATGCTTTATAGGAACCACATTTCAGGTAAATTAGTTGACGATCGAGATGAAGACCGGATGAAGAAGCAGCAGATGTTCTCATTTATTTGATGTAATGTATTAGCGTAGTCTTAATTTACTAAATCTTGCAGTTGTACAAATATTTAATCGAGACATTAAGTTTATTTTGAACTTGTATTATATCTACTTCTTTCAGCTGTTTACTATTTGGTTTGGAATGTATATTTCACTTTATTATTTCTCCTTGGAATGAATTACATATATATATATTCTTGCGACTCTGATAATCTAATTCCTATAGATGTAATCTTCTTTAGGATTTGATTTAGGCATTTTACCTAAATTATTATTAGGAATTGATTTGAAAATACTTGACTGTTATATTTCCCACTGCTTATATAATGAGTAATCAGGCCGGATGTTATTTAAAATTTTTTAATACCTCATAATTTATATCTTACTTAATATCCATTATATTTAGCCCGTTTTGGCAAGATATCGTTTGCCACACTCAAGTTTTCCTTGGGGTGAAGGTTACGAATCCAAATTCTGAACCTCCAACGAGGATTTCCGGTTTGGGTCGTGAGAAAGATGGTATCAAAGCTTAAGTCTTCTATTTTCAATCAATTCCATAAGTTTTTAGCCTGATGAAGTTTTAAAAGTTTTCAAGGTGCCGATATTCCATAAGTTTCTATGTGATGAGTGTTGGATGTTGAATACTAACAACGTAAGACTTTGACTCATGAGAAAAGCGGATGTTTTCAGCTCTTTCACAGGTACCTAGAGTGAATTTCAAATGGCCGATAGAAGAGGTCGATATTCCGATCTGAGTCCATCTAATGAGAATCGTACAGACAATCCGCAAGTTGCCAGCATACGACAAGCCTTCGGGGATACGGTTACCGTGATGCAACGACAACAGACTCAACTCCATGATAGTATGTAGAGGGACATCACCAGTATTAACAACTTCAAGAGGTTAGGACCGAGTGCCTTCAAGGGAACAACAGATCCTGTCGCAGCCCAAGCCTGGACTGACTCGTTAGAGCATGTATTCAACGTCATGGAAGTAGAGGATACCGATATGATTCGTTTTGCCGCCTTTATGCTAGAGGGAGAAACTCGTCGATGGTGGAATTCGACGCTGGAGATTACATCAGTCACATGATGGGTTAGATTCAAGGAGGTTTTCTACTTGGAGTACTTCCCAAAGACGATCAAAAAAGAGAAAGAGCTTGAATTCATGAAGCTTGAACAAGGAGATATGTCAGTGATGGAATACGCAGCTAAGTTCATCGACTTGTCCGAATTCGCAAATTACGCGGTGGACGAGGAAGAGAAGAAAGGTTCAGATTCGAGAGTGGACTCAACCACAGTATCAGGAGTAGACTGGTCGTACGAGAGTTTACCAAATATCATGAAGTGGTTGACTGCGCACGCAAAGTAGAAAGGAATCTACGAGAGTTTCACAAGCTTCGAGATCAGAAGAAGGAAAGAAATTCCAGGAGTCAC
>JAUPMG010001094.1:0-16164 GCA_031762675.1 Pachysandra terminalis | reverse complement strand
TATATATATATATATATATATATATATATATATATATATATACAAACAAGTTGTATAATTACATATTTAGAACTAATATTTGTATTATTATAGTATAAGTATAAGTTATACTTAACAAGATTAAAGATAAAATATTTTTTTAAAAACAATTGAAGAAAAACCTGTTCTGGTCATGCCGGGCTACCTAGCAGCTTTGTTGCGTGCTGGGCTTGACACGGCACGGCCAGCGTGCCTCGTGGCAGGCCTAGGGTCTCGAATGCTGGGCACGACATGGCCAGAAAATCTATCGGACTGTGCCGTGCCCGGCACGAAGCACGCGACTTTCGTGTCGAGCCGGCCCAAGCGGCCCGTTTGTACACCCCTAGATAAAGGTGGTAAAACTTGACCCGACTCGCCAGTCATCCCCGAACCCATACAATATTTAGTGGGTTTATGTCGACAACAATATAAATTTCTTAATCAAGTCACTTGAAACCCGTCCGAATAATGAACGAGTTGGATTGGCGGATTTTACACTACAAATCCACCAACATATCCGACCCGAATCCGACCATTTGCTAGTTCTAGCAAAATTTGATCTGACCTGCCAAAGCTAACTTGATATTTCAATAGGTTCGGGATAGCAAAGATTATTTTTCATAATTGGATCAACCCAAATTCACCCGAATAATTAATGGGTTAAGTTGGAGTGGTGGGTTTAGGTTATAAACGTGTTGATTTGTCCGACACGAGTGATCAATTAATTAAATAGACGGGTTTGGGTTGACTATATTATAATCAGGACCTTACCCGATCCGACTCATTGCCACTCCTATTTGAAATCCAAAGAGTTGAGAATTGCAATTAATATGAATTCGACAATTTCAAAAATAGTCTACAAAGAAATTATGTGAAATTCATGTACAATTCGAATTCTAATATCTTAGTGCACTCCCAAACGCAGGGGTGGAGGTAAGGGGAGGCGGGCAGGGCCATGGCCCCTCTTAAAACTTTCAATGGTGGCCTCTCCTAAAACTTTCAGGGTCTCACCGTGGTCCCCGTTTGAAGTTTTTTAAAAGAAATTCAATGGTGTCACTCCCCAATTTAAAGTATTACTTTTTAACCACCATAAAAGATTTTATTTATTAACTTCAATATATTCATAAAAGATTTTATTTATTAACCTTCAATATATTTTCAGTTTTAAAATTATCGTTATGTTTATAAAATTTCTTAATTACACCCACAAAATCAAAGTTTGAATTCAATTTTTCTTTCTATATTTTATTTTATAAAATAGTACACTCTAATTTCAAATTCGATTCTCTCAGTTTTATCCAATATAATTTTCTGTATAAATTAGCAATGATATTCGTCTTTTCGAAAAAAAAATCAATGTGATTTGTTGCTAAGTGCCATCTCACACTATATATATATATATGTATGTGTGCATGCGCACACATTTCTACTTGTGTATATATATTATATATGTATATGTACATTTAGTATAGACTCAAATGATCACTTTTGTTAAACCGGCCTCCCAAGAAAAATTTTCTGCCGTCCAAACTGAAAAATTAGAATTAGAGACACCAATTCCAATTCCGATTTCAACCCTAATTCCACTTCCAATTCCACGAACCAATCGGACCCTAACTGACTTGTGTGTATGTTTATATATCGTAAGTATTGGAATTGAGATGGCTGGATGGAATGATCCTATCCATGGATGAGATGGAGCCTATGGAGTCGGTGATCTTAGCCTAAACGGTGCTTGTGAACTGTACACGAAACCGCGTCCCCTACTCCTTTAAATCTTTAATAATAATAAATAAATAAAAGTAGAGGTGGTTTATGGGCAACTAATGTACAGAAGGCAAGAACGAATCTTCCTCACAGTACCCTTCTATTCACTTTCCACCAGACCCACCATCACTATAAAAGGATACCACTCTTTGATTTCAATCCATCTCGGCATCTCTGGTTCTAACATACGAACTACTATTTCCCTCTAAACCAATTTGCAATTTCTTTAGCTAACGTACGCAACCGACAATCACACAGATGGCTTCTTCTACTACATCATCTTCTAGAGCTTCAATGATGATTCTGGTTTTCCTGCTTTTGGGATCATTGATTGCTGTCTCTGCTGGAAATTTCTACCAAGACTTTGACATATCCTGGGGAGATGGCCGTGGTAAGATACTCAACAATGGAGAGCTTCTAACTTTGTCCCTTGATAAGGCCTCTGGCTCTGGATTCCAATCCAAGAATGAGTATCTGTTTGGGAAGATTGATATGCAGCTCAAGCTTGTCCCTGGCAACTCAGCTGGCACTGTCACTGCTTATTATGTATGTTTCCATCACACTCTTTCTTCAATTCAACTTCTTAATTAGTTCTTGCAGATTTTCATAATTAACCCATCATCATCATCTTGCAGTTATCATCTAAAGGATCGACATGGGACGAGATTGATTTTGAGTTCCTGGGAAATCTCAGTGGAGATCCTTACATCCTTCACACTAATGTTTTCGGTCAAGGGAAGGGAAACAGAGAGCAACAGTTCTATCTGTGGTTCGACCCTACCAAGGACTTCCACACCTACTCCATTCTCTGGAATCCTCAACGCATCATGTAAGTACCTATCCTATTCCTTCCAATCTCTATATATCATCCATTCAATTAATTTGCATTCTCTCTTATAGTTTCTTGTTAATTTGTTGCACCAAACAGCTTTTCTGTCGACGGAACTCCCATCAGAGAATTCAAGAACTCCGAGTCAATGGGCGTTCTATTCCCAAAGAATCAGCCCATGAGGATCTACTCTAGTCTTTGGAATGCCGATGACTGGGCGACGAGAGGTGGACTTGTCAAGACAGATTGGACTCAGGCTCCCTTCACTGCCTCTTATAGGAACTTTAATGCCAACGCATGTGTGTGGTCTTCTGGATCCTCTTCTTGCAATTCGAATTCTCCCTCGAATGATAATGCCTGGCTTTCACAAGAGTTGGACTCAACTAGTCAAGAGAGGTTAATATGGGTACAAAAGAACTATATGATCTACAATTACTGCACTGATGCAAAGCGCTTTCCTCAAGGCCTCCCTCCTGAATGCTCCAACTCCAAAAGTTCTTAGATAGTCCTAGTTTACAATTTTGCACACGGAGAAGATTATGTTTTACTTAGTCATTCTTTCATTAGTTTAATTGATTTTTTCTTTGTATAATCAAGATTCGATGTACAACTCTTTAGTAATGATGATTCGATGGTTTGATTAATCCTATCAGACACGTGCCATAATCTTAACACGCAATAGCATACTTATAATATATGACCTATAGCTTCCGATCATTTAAAAAGCAATACAATTCATTGTTTTGAAACTCGCCAGTAACTCGGAATATTTGGTCTAGTTATTCGGATTGGTGGTTCTGCGAGTTAACTCGTCCTAAAAACCAAGAGGCGATTAACCAGCGGGTCACCAGAAAACTTGCCCGAATAGCTCGTAAAACTCAACTCGGCCAAATAGCTTGTAAAACTCACTTACTAGTTCGTATGACTCTTTATATTCTTAATATTAGCACATCTAGTCTTGGAGTTTTCAATAGCAAAAAGGATTTCAAAAAGAAAAAGTCAATTTGAGGGAGCTTTAAACCGTCAACACATTTGAGAATCTCAGAGTTAATGGAAAAAAGTTGAGCACCGTGAGTGATATCAATCTTATTCTTCTTTTCTTTTATTTCTATTTTTCAACGAATAATGAATCATTTTATTTCAAAGATTTTTTTTTTCTCTTCAACAGTTCACCTACAAGCTCCTTTTTTTTTTTTTTTTTTTCATTTCTCTTGTTCTCAAGAGTTAATCAGAAAGAAGTTGTGTTTTTTTTTTCCTACATTTTCTTATATATTTTTTTTAATTTTGTATATTTTTAAAATATTAATAAATTTTTGTACTGACCAACTAGTAACTTGGGCCAAGTTACCGAGTTACTCGAATAGGTAGACTTCCGAGTTACCAGCCCTATTCGAGTTTTTAAACTATAATATAACAACTCCCTAATTTACACAGGTGGAAATGACCTTTGAACGAATGAATATTATTTATCCCCAGAGAACACCCTCAGATAACATCTTTAATAGACTATGTGGGACCTGTTATTACACTTGACTTCAAGGGTAAATTTGAAGGAAACACATTTATATTTAATTTCTCTAAGTTCAATTCAAGGTCACTCGAGTTGGTTACTTGACCTAGAACCTTGAGAGATTTTATGATAACTCTCCCTTGCAAGGATGACTGGCCATGAAAATGGATTGCCTGCTGAAGATCTTAAATCTAAGGTCTCTATATGGGTAATTCGATAATATACTGGAAACCTTGTGAGATGTATGCAGTTGCTCTAACTTTTGTCGAATGAATATAGATTAACATATAAAAAAGGGTTTCCTTGAAAGAGAATGAAGGATTGAAGAGTATTTTTTGTGGAATTCAAATAATTACTTTATTCAAAGATGATTGCAATAAATTCCCAAAAGTCACGTGATAAAACCTCAGTAACTTATATATACTTGTATATTTTACTAACTGGAAAATTTGCCTTCTTAGGAATGGTGGGATAAAAACGAATAAGTTGCTTCGGATATACATGTTTGTGCATGTTACACGTGTCATTGATCCATGATTTCTTGGGTCCCAAGGAAACCCATTACAGAGTGCATGTTCATTTAAAATCAAGTGAGTCAACACAATTTTCTTTTGGAAGTTTCTTCTATGCGTAAATATTGGATATGCTCATTGCATGAAGATATTTCCTAGCATCTCTCTGGACATGGTTCCGATTGACACATGCCCTGTTAAAAAAAATGATATTTTGGATGTTTTTTCTATAGATAGCAGAGAATGCCCTCGAATAAAAGAACTAGTGAAAACCTATTGGATCCAATTCTTGAATAACGTTTGTGATAACTCACATATGCGTGAAAGACAAAAGTGGTAATTTATAATCTGAATCCTTAATAAATAGAGAGACTAGTTTCCCTCAAACACTGTACAAAGGTTCCCCTGATCTGTTATGTGCATTCTAATTGGCATACTTGAGACCTCATTTTTCGTCTCTATGTTTTGTCTCTTTTCCCTGTCTTATCTATAGGTTATATTTGAGAAGCAACATTCTTGATAGAACGGTTGTGTGACGGTTTAGACTATATTGAGACAAACTTTCTGAGCTATATCTTACTGATGCAATTGTATTGGTGAAATCTTATCATATTTATTAAATGGAAACTCTGGTGGGGATAGTACTCAATATTTTCTTGAAGAGATTTATGTATCTTATTATCACTTTGCAATTTATCTTGCATGGATCCTTCTACTTCGAATGTTGCACCTATTGTGGAGGAACTCCCTGAGCTACATCAACAAGAGGAACTTATTTCTCCACCAGTTGCTGATCATTTAGCTACTACAAAGCCTATTATTGCAGTCATCCAGGTATTGTAATCTCAGTTAACAACTTTGCTGGCTAAAGCTGGTGTGGATATATCATCGGAGCTTACTCCCAAATTATTTTTAACTACAGTCGATTCTTCGTCGACAACTCCAGCAATACCTTCTACTTCTAAGACCGACTTCATCAATATCGCTGGCGTCAAAGCTCTTTTGCAGAAGTCTCACGTGAAGAATTCTAATTGGATCAAAAGTGATTTTTGCCCTTCGTATCCTGTGAACTTTCTCAATAAACCTTTTCCGAAGGAATATGAAAGTCCTGCATTCCCTCAGTTTACTAGAAAAACTTGGAATGTCCGAGAGCATATTAGTCATTTATTGAAACTCTAGGAGAATATGATGGAAATAGGGAACTCGTCCTTCTCGAATTCTCTAAATCACTTTTTGAACAAGCATTCACATGGTATAGTCGGTTGGAATTTGGGTATATCAAACCTAGGATGAAATGGTTGCTTTCTTTTATTGAAATTTTTTCATAATTAAAGAGAAACTCACTATCATTGATCTCATTCGTGAGAGACAGAACCCTAATGAAGAATTGGTGGCGATTTCAGGACATGGTGATTATCTGCACAGAGAGATAGTGCTAGAAGAGAAGTTTGTTAAAATTTGTATCAACAGTATGCTACTCTGATACTGTATACATCTGAAGAATTGGAATAGTGATAGCTTCACAGACTTTATGAAACAACCAAAAGAACAAGTGCTTCTTTGCTCTATGTTGAGAAACCAAAGGGAGACAAGAAATGAGTTCTTGTAGTCACAACTAACGAACCTTAGAAGTCTTCTTCTAAGAAGAAAAGTAAGTCAAATAGAAAGGGGTAAACCAGGATACCACTTGCTAAGGTCTTAAACTTCATCATCAGTGAACGTAATCTAGTAGCCGAGGTACCAGCGAACTCGAGTTTCAGTGGATTCCACATCTCAAGTGCAGTCTTATAGGCATCGAATTCTCCAATAAGAACATTGTGCATATTTCTTAAAATAGCAAAACTTGTACAACAATCGCTCTTGGTCCAGTCCTGATAGGACTCCATGTCTTTAAGATGCTGAGAAATGGTCCCCTCCTCAAGGTAGGCTAGGCTATGTGATAGAGGCTCTAGGGCCTCAAATTCACTAAGGAGATATTGGGTTTTCCTATGCCAGATTTTATAGTTCTTACCATCTAATTTCTCCCCCTTCCTCAGGTCAGCTACTATACTCTTAGCATTCATATCACCACAATTAAATTACACATTTAATTAACATCTCATTTATACACACATAATCGGTTTTGCATCATTATCTAGGATTAAAAATAATATTAATATTTTATTTATCAAATAAAAAATGTACTAGATCATAGGTTGTAATGCATAATCTTCACCATTGCAATAAAATTTTAATACTACTTTTAATCCATAATATGCACAAACCATTTGGAAATTAATTAATCTCAACTTGGGTTTTATTCACATGTTAATCTCGTATTTATCATGAAAATAACTTAATTAAATCATGCCATAGTACTCTAATATGTCATATAAAAGGGCGGAAATTTAATTAGAATTAAAATAAGTTAATTCTTAATTTTTTGGATCTTTTGGTCAACCAAAGGGTCCTCTTTGATTAACCGAGGAGGGCTTGACTGGTCTTTCGGCTGACCAAAGCCTCTTCCGCTTGAATTACAACAAGCAGGTTTGTGTTGTTTGTTGTTCCTCGATTAACCGAGGGGTTCCTTTGGTTAACCGATGAGGGATTTGGTTGGTCATGCAACTGACCGAGGCCTCTTCGGTTACAATTACAGTAACATCATATGTTCTCTGTTATGGGTTGTTTGGTTAACGAAACATCCTCTTTGGTTAACCAAAACCCCTTCGATTGATCGAGAATCCCCTTTGACCGACTTTGATTAGCCTTCAGTCTGCCGATCGGCTGCTTCGGTTAATCGAGCAGCCAAAGCCGCAATTTTCTAGCTTTCACAAATATGATTTTAATATGATTTAAACGTACTTTTATTCTCTTAGATCCATCATTGTTTAGGTGTTAAAAAACAATAATGAGCACCTTAAAACAATGATGATCTCAATGTATAGTTGCACAAACGATCCTCTCATGATTGCCGATGCAACTATGCATTGTATGTGCTATTTTCTATAAAATAAGAATTAGGTTGCTTCTTAAATGTGGTTTCTTGACATATATCAATCCAACGAAGACGAATCACCATGGTTATGATACCAATGAAGGTTGTAAACAAACCGGATCACGTACCTCGATGCACATGAACTCGAATTTGCAGCGGAAGATCTCTATTGAACATGGAAACGTCCCACATCGGTATGTTTGATTATTAGAACCACACACAGTAGTATCCTCACTCAAATGACCAGATCTCAAGTATGGAAATCAACAACAACCCATAACTCTTATGGAGGAAGGATTGGAATATCCAATTGTATGGAGCCTTGGGAAAGGGAGGAATCTTCTGCCATGAACCAAATCTAGAAATCTCATTGAAATCCCTAAATCTAGTTTGCAACTCTCACCCCATATTCAGATGGGAGTGGATAAACAATATGTAGCCAAAATCATTAAATTTAAGAAGGATATTATATAAGATTAAGTATAGAGAAGTAGTGTTAAAAAAATAAAATTCATCATATAACATTCTTCAAACAGAAAACAGCGGAAAGTAAAATAAAACTAGTCTCATGTTTTAAATCAAATCCCTATTAACTAACCTATTTAACTAAGTACTGAATTAAATTGAATAAACCCTACTACAAGATCTAGTAAAATATCGAATAAAACTCTAAATATAGTTAAAATCTTCAAAAAATCCTTGTTCTCCACCTTGATCCACATGGTCAATGTATCCATCATCTATGGTCCTGATATATGTTGTGCTCGAAAGCGTCAACTACACTTAGTTTAGTAAATAAACGAATCGAACATGGTTTATAATTTGAAGTAGGGCCAAGGCCACTCTTCAATAGTAATCCGTATAAACAAAGTTGAGTAATTCATGAGATATGTGCCATTATGCAAGTATAATATGTGCTGAAAGTGTATATATATATAAATATCATAATCTGATGCAATGTGAGTAATTAGCATGAAGTAACATGATATAATATGCAATATGATGGGGCTGATTCAATTATTAATGCATGTTGTGCACCTAGCACGTAAGATCACCACATATGATTGAAAACAATCTAATATGCAATATGTTGTATAGTATTTGTTTGATGTATATTTCACACCTGATCAAACCCCTGGCTAAACAAGATGAATATCATCCTCCAAATACACGGCCAGAATAGGGGGTTATTCTATGTGCGCATCATAGTTTCTAGAACTTGCGACCTAGAGGTCCCAATTTCCTCACTTTATTTTCGATCATGGGAAAAATCCCAAGGCTTCACCAATGTGAAATGTTTCTTGTGAGTCATACATAAAAAAATCTACTAACAGATTTTCACTCAGTCATCCATCCAACAAGACGGGCATTCGTCTCGCAAGGCAGGAATCAAAATAGGTATATTGGGATAGCGACTCCCTCAACCCTAGAAATAATTATGCATAAGTCTCCTCACCTACTGTGATTTTCAGATCACAATAACCTCATAATATCCTTAAAAATCTAGAAGTATGGATTTAAATGCAAAGGGTTTTGACCTTTAGACCAAATCTATGGTCTTAAGGCATATAAGGTGTAAGTGATAGGGTGCACGTTAACTAAGCATGCAATTGATGTGTACAAGGTGTAATAAGCCTATCTAGCATGTTGGACATGTTAAAAACACATAATAACACGTATATCAAAATATCATGTTCCAACCAGCATGAAAAAGAGTCCAAATAGGGTATGAGTATTTGAAACATGCATAATCAAGCATAACTAATATCAGAATTGGTCTAATGAGATCAAAATACACATGCTCAAAAAAATTCAATCAAATTGGATCGAGTTGGTCAATTTCGGCGTGCCGCATGGTCGCCGAAACGCTCTCGGCGTACGTTTTGGTGCACCGAGGGGTCGCCGAGGGTTTGTTATTAGATTTCCAGATTTCTGGGTTTGGTTCATAAAAGATGGCTCGGCGTACTCTCAGTACGCCAAGAATCAGCTCGGTTTAATTTCCAGGGGCCTTAAAATTGGTCTGTGACACTCGGTGTAATTTCCATGGGCCTTAAAGTATGAAAAGGGCGCTCGATGTATTCTTGGTGTGCCGAGTATTTGCCTAGGGCTCTTCTGGGCAGGTTCGGCGAGGTCTCAGTGCACCAAGTATCTGCCGAACTTCGTATTCTGGGCAGTTTTTCCATAATTAGGTGTTTCTACAACTCTAATCAAATTTCTTCCTTAAGTAACTTTCCTTCATCTTTGATTCCGCACAAAACCCAATAATAATATGTAGTAAAACAGAAGTAAATAAATAAATAGCTAATTACCTTGAAACCTTTGAAAACTAGTATAGATTTTGGAAACCTACTTCATACTATTGAAAAACAAACTTGAAACTCTACTTAAATGATAAAACAAGTTAAATTTGAATACTTACCTTGATGTTACAGGTCTGGAGTAGAGAATTCACCTCTCTCTCTTCTTCTTCTTCCTCTTCTTCTTTGATCCAAGGAAATTGTGATTTTCGAAAATCAGCAAGGACTCTTATTTATATGAATTCAATAAACTTCCTAGTTCTATTAGTATTAGTATTTGAGTTCTAATCCTCTCCCTTTATTGGGATGTATTCGTTTCTAAGCCATTAGATGAAATTCCCAGCTCTCCTAGTTCAGTTATGTTTCTATATTTGAAATTTTGAATTATAGTGAGTTTTTAACTCCTATAGAAGCTTCTAATTAGTGTTTTTAATCTAAGACATTGATTGGAGTGTAAAATCTCGTGCAAGATCTAAACCATTCATTCTAACTTAAGAGGTTATGAGTGTGTGTGTGTGTGTGTGTGTGTGTTGCACTTAGTTTCCTAATTGTACAACCCACACTAACTGCAAAACTAATATCAATTACAATTTAGCCATATATTTTGGTTGGGTTATTACATCTTCAATCATAGTGCTCTCTTTCTCTTAATTTTCTAGTGTGTTATTTTATCCTGCATCACCATTGGAAAAGCAAACATGTGGGAAGAGGCTTTTATGAAATAATTATTAAGGATAATCTCCTAAATGGTTTTGAATGGTGCATGGTGGATTGATATTAATGCCTTTAGGTATGTTAGTTATAACATATTCTGGTTCAAGTTCTAAATTCTAATGGAGAAGAAGAAACTAGTGCTGCTTGAAGACTTACACACCACAATTGTTATGAGGATTTGTTAATGGATGTACTCTATACTCATATAAGATGAGAAAGAATTTGGTTTTTGAATTTCTTGTTAACAAAATTTGGTTTAGAGTGTAGTTACTGAATGTAGGATGTTTTTTTTTATGAATAAAGAAACAAAACACTCTGATTTTTGTAGAATTTATCTCTCTCTCAACTTGAGGGAGTATGTATGTCTTTGTATCATTTATATATTGGATGTGCAGAATATTGAGTTTCCTTTTTGTAAGGATAACTCTTATCACAAAGATAGATTTAAGGAGTAAATGAGGATTGACAGAAGACCTACTTGTAGAAGAAAAATTTACAACAAAAGAGATCTTTCATAGACTAGGTAACTTCCTTGATTTTAGCCTTGGATGTAGATCTTATCTCTTAACAAGATTGTTGGAGAGAATCTCTTTTTTCAAATTCAAAATCTGTTTGACTAGAATTTTGACCACCTGGATCAAGATTAGTATCTCTTATACTCCCCCTCACTGAGACGCGGATTGGACCAAAGACCGAGTTTGAGTTTCAAGTCATGAAACAAGGATTTTGGTAATGGATTGGTGAAGATGTCAGCCACCTGATAACATGATGGTACAAATTGAGTGATTAATGATTTGAGGGCACCTTTTCACGAATGGAGTGATAATCAATCTCGATATGCTTCGTATGAGCATGAAACACAATATTGACCGTCATGTAAAGTGCGTTGATATTATCAAAAGAACAATATAGATGGTTGAGGTTGAGGGATGCCCAGATCACGAAGGATAAAGGATAACCAAGTCAAATCCGCTATAGTGGAAGCCATGGCACGATATTCTACTTCGGCACTGGATCTTGCAACAATAGGTTGTTTCTTGACACTCCAAGAGATACAACTCGAACCAAGAAAGGTACAATAACCAGTTGTAGACCGTCTAGAGGATGGATAGCCTGCCCAATCAGCATCAGAGAATTCAAAGCGATCAAGTGTGCTTTTAGAGAGAATACGAAGCCCAAGATCAAGTGTACAATGCACATAACACAAAATGTGTTTGACCATATTGAAGTGCCCATTTGTGGGCTTATGCATATATTGACACACAGTATTCACCGAATAGGAGAGGTCTGGTCGAGTAAGAATAAGATACTGTAAGGCCCCTACTATACTTCAATAAAATGTTTCATCATAATAGAGCACACTATGTTCATCAAAATGAGATAACTTGATAGCCATAGGTGTAGATATCCCTTTGCAAGAGTCCATGTCAACCCTGTGAAGTAAATCTTGAGCATACTTAGATTGAGATAAGAATAGCCCATCAGATGTATGCTGGACCGTAATACCTAAGAAATAATGTAATGGGCCAAGATCCTTCATGGAAAGCACCACCAAGTTGGTGAACATGATCCTCAATGAGAGACGAATCATTACCAGTGAGAATGATGTCAACCAAATATAGTAAAAGTATCATGGTATTTTGTCGATAGACAAAGAGGGAGGAATCTACCACACTATATAAAAATCTATAACCAAGCAAGAATGTACTGAATCGATCAAATCAGGCTCGTGGGGCCTATTTTAAGCCATAAAATGCTTGTTTAAGATGACATACATGGTCCGGTTTAGAAGGATCCACAAAACCTGGTGGTAGTTCCATGTACACAGGTTCTTGAATATGACCATGTAAGAAAGCATTTTTGACCTCCAACTGAGGGATGGACCATCATTTGACAGTGCCACACATCTTCATCTACATTATGAAATCTATTAGAGAAGTAAGCTTTTGGTTGTGTGTCATCCAAGGCATATTGTCCTCCACATCTATTCCCCTATGCCAGTACCTTGTTTTTCTGCATGTCATTGATGGAAAATTCATCACCATTGAATACAAAATAATAAGGATAGTCAGTAGTCATCTTGGAAATAGAGAGCAGATTTGTCTTGATATCAGGTACTAACAACACATTTTTCAGAGGAAGAATAGTTGAATCATAAGATATTTTGCCTTCACCAATATAAGAAATACGCAAACACTTTCCATTTTCTATCATAGTAGAATCTAGTCCAGGATAAGGAACTAAATTTGTGAGAATACCTGCGTTTTCAGTGATGTGAGCAGAGGCTCCTGTATCTGGAAACCATTCAGCATCATAAGAGTCTGAAAGTTGCATGGCAACAAGGGCTTGTGGAACATCTTCAGTTTGAAGACTATTGTTGAATCAATTCCAACACTTTAGAGCACCATGTCCCTTTTTTCTTACAAATTTGGTACTTGATTGGTCCACCAACACTTTGGTTTTGAACAAATCGATCTCTATTTTGTTGATTTGATCAACCTTGTTCCAACATACCTTAAGGAACTTGGTTCCTTGGGCCAGTCTGGGGAAAGCCTTTGTCAAGCCCCAAAACCCGTAGCACAAATCCCTATGCGGGAGGCACGGATTTCAAGGTGAGACCTTCGGATTCCAATCTTGGAACGCGGATTGCCATATCAAATATAAGGAAATAAAAGCAACATAGATTACTTTCATCAAATATTTAGAGTGTAGAAGCAAAAAGGAAATAAAATTACATAATTCATTGAACTTCTAAAATAGTCACATGACTCAACAAAATTACACAAGATAATGAAATGTATATAGTTCATTACTTTCAAGATCACCATAAATTACATAGCCGCAACTACAAGGACTAAAAGGATTAGGACGCATTCGGTCTTTAACCATCCTCACAATACCTCAACCTATAACATAATAATTCACGTGAGCTTGGAATGCCCAATAAGGCCATATCTGTCACCAATCCTTGTAACAACACCATTAACAAAATAATCCAAGAATATAGCAAAATAGAGAAATACAATAACTAGTAATTCAAGTCGCACAATTTTACAAGAATGATATGGAGTATGTAATGCGATGATGTATCATTTAGATGATCCTATATGATATGCTCAATCAAAGAAATGCAAATGAAGTGTGCTATGCATTGAGATGTACTAGGCAAATGTTCCCCATCAAGTGACCCTCTGTAATAATCTGAACTTTTATAGGGATTTATTTGTAATTAATTAAAATATAGGGGTAATTTAAAATTTTAGAAGTTAGTTTACGTGTTTGACTTTGGCTGTTGGTGATTGGTGGGTTGCACAATGGGAAACTAAAGTGCTTCACACACAATCATAACTCTTTAAATTATAATGTGTAACTAATATATGTAGGAACATTTAAATCATAATTTAAAGGACTAATAAATATTATAACCTAGAATAATTAATAAATCAAAACTATAGGTTATAAACAAAGGACATTTTAGCTTAATAGAAACTGGTTTAATTGATTAAACTAAAACTAACCAAACGGGACCTAGCTCTAATAATTAATTAGTTGGACTTAAGTAAAACCCAATAGGATTAAAGCCCAACTAAAACTTAAGCCCAATTAACTTAATTAAATAACTAATTTTCGTCCTAATTAAATAATAAATAATTAAAGGCAAGTTATAATACAACTAAGACTTTAGACTAAGGATAGAACTACCTATAATATTCCTAATATGATTAAAAGACTTAAAACCAATGGTTAGGATTAATTAGACTAAAGCAATGGCTAAGATTAAAAGACGAAGAACCTAATCTAATTAGGATAAGACAAGATAAGAGAGGACATTCACTCACACTAGAATTAGAACACCTCTCATCTAAAGATTGTAAATTAACTAAACCTAATCTAAGGGCTGTAAATCAATCTAACTTAATTAACTAATCCTAAGCTAAGTAAAAGACTATAGTATTATATATAGGATAGATTGGGACGTGTGAATCATAATCAAGAGCGTGAGAGAGATTGAGAGTATTGCTGGAACTACTGGAGCTTGGAGAAGAAGGTTCAGATTTGAAGAGGATGAAGAAGAAGAGTCATCAAGAACTAAGGTAGGTATTCGAATTAAACTCTGTTTTCGAGTTGAACTAGGTGTCTAGTTCATATTCAATGAATATGACATAGCACAACCTTAGAATCATTGTTCTTATACTCTTTACATAAGAACAAAATCTGGAAAACTCTACAGACCTAATCTACTGAGTCTCGAACCTATGTATATTTATTTTATATTTTTTTCAGATTCCCCTGTTCGTTAGGAATCCAACAAAATAGCTTTGAGGTGATTCCGATGAGAATTGACCAAGTTATGACCAAAATACCGACTGAATGTCAAAATTGGAAAACCCAGAAAACCCCCAACCGACGTGCTGGAATCCTACCGGGATCGTACCGGAATTTCCCCTGAAGCTTATTTTAAACACTATTTTTCCTACCGGTGGCCAACTGGCTTGCCGGTTGGCTCGTCGGTAGGACCACTGTTTGCATTTTATGAGTTTAATCCCCTACTTAGGTTGCCGGTAGCCAACCGGTGTGCTGGTTAGGCCGCCGAATAGCCCATGTGTGTTTGAATTATGTGTTTTATGCTATATATTGGATTCCTTATTTTTATTATTGATTTCGTCTTGATTATCATGATTTTCTGACACGAATTGATGATTAATTTAATTGATTGGAAATTATATGCGTGTGAACATAATTTATACGTGATTCAACTTATTTTAGATGCCAAGATAATGTATGCCATGTATTAAATCTCCATATTGATCACTTAGTCTTATTACACAACTATACACAAATTGTATGCTTAGTTAATGTGCACAATCACTACACATACACAGCATAGCCTAATTGCATTAATGACCTTATTCTGGTCATGTGCTTGACCAAACCATCAGACCTTCACATCAGTTGAAGGTACTAATCAGACTTGAGTGACTACACATGCACATCAGTTGAAGGTACTAATCAGACTTGGACATCATGATTTGGTGAGGAAGTCCCGGATGGACTGAAAATTGGTTGAGGGACTTGCTACCCCAATATACCCATTATTATCATCTAGATAGCGTGTTTTTATACGTAACTGATGTCGAGTGAAATTCTGTTAGTAGATCGGCTAATGTATGGTTCTAAAGGAGAAGTACACTTCGGTGGCCCCTTGGGATATTCCTTATGTTTGAAAATAATATAGGCAATTGTGGCCTCTAGGTCGAAGCTCCTAGAAACTATGATGTTCACATAAAATAGTCCAATTATCACCTTTCCATATATTGGGGGATGATTGCATTACGATGAAAAATTCTTGGATATTGGACTTAGATCTGGTGTGGAACATACACTAATCGAATGCTAAACAGCATGCATGTTGCACAACATATGTTTTTGCATGGATCACACTTGGTGATCAAACCTTTCTTTTTATTTCTTTTTATTTCTGCATGAGCATGCGTTGCATTCATTAATAACTGAACCAGCATTCATATTGCATCACACTACAC
>JAUPMG010001083.1:0-16165 GCA_031762675.1 Pachysandra terminalis | reverse complement strand
ATAATACACACACACACACACTTCTCAATTCAAAGCCTCTACTACAACGTTATCCAAAGTAAAGTTGAACTGCCAATCCAGGCTCCCCTGTTTTTTTTTTTGTTGGCTCCTTACATATTCTTACTCATCAATGATCAAACCCCTCTTTTGGTTGTCTGTACCTGAAATCAAGGACAAGTAACCACCATCCATATAGGAAGGAAATAATCAGGATACAGATCCTTCTGATGTTAATAGCTTGTCTTGGGGTGTAAGTGTGAAAAAATGGAGGAGATTGTTCCACATAATCCCTATAGTGTGTTTGGTTAATACAAGTTTGGTATTACTGTAGTTCCATCATCTTCCGAAGTGAAGCTCTAACATGATTGTAATATATCTCTTAAGCACCATACTGTCTTCTTCGGAAATAAACCTTTGCAAATAGATGTAACATACAAAGGGCAACAAGATTCAGAGGCAAAGGAAGTAAGTTTTTCTTTCCTTCTCAAGTGACTGAGAGAACAGTTGCAGATTCACTCGAATGTTTTCTTTTCAGGAACTTAAAATCAAGGGCTGAGACCTATAAACATAATGTTTAAATAAAAACTTAGAAAATAGAAGGAGAAATCAAATCGGAAGGCAGGTGTACCTGCTAACTTGGATTCCAAATCGATACTCGGCAGTGCTATGGCTTCACCATTGATGTCTCTCATCAGATTTTGGCTCTCAATCAGTCCAAGCACCTGCGTTCTCCATAAAAGATTGTTGTTTTGGGTTAATTTATGAAGAAAAAGCTCCCAATATTTTGAGTGTATAAATATGGGTATTTCATGGTTGAACTGAGTTTGAGTTTGCCATTGCTAATGAAACAGAAATGACTGAGTTTGACACTAAATGTAGATCTTTAATACATTAATGCACAACTCACTCATGAATTTGTCTTTAAAAATGCGAATCATGAAGCATGTCTTTAAGATATAGAGTTGTGACCCTACAGCTTGTGGTAATACCTGCCTAAAAGATCAGCTGCATATAAAAACATCTTTTGGTGGATCCTCAAAACTAATCAAATACAAAACATAAAAGCCTACGTGAGCCAAGGCATCAATGGTGGAGGTTTCTTTATGTGGATTGAAGGAATCAAGAAAATCGGGTTTTCATGACCTAATAGCGGAAGGTGATTCAGCTACAGTGTCAACTGGTTAGGAAGCGGTGAAGCAAATGCTTTGAAGTTTTCTTGTATACTGAAGTTGACTACATCTAACACCTCGGCTTTGCTCGTCTCTTTTTCTTGGACTCATAGGTTGGATAATGAACTGACCCTTTTTTTGTTTTTTTTTTTTTTTGAGTGAAGCAAGGTTCTGTGAGGGACTCTTGGAAATCGGAAGAGTGTAACTTTCGGAATTAGAGAAGAAATATTAGGTTCTGTTCTGGTTTCTGGCTTTTTATTTTGTGTTCTTAGTCTTTATTGATTCTGTACTTTTTCTGTTTTTCTGTTTGGACAGAGTTGCCTTATGTTTTCTCTTGTCTGTTATATCCATATTAGTGTCATATCCGAAGGAAGCAGACATTTTGAAGCTGAGTTTTGAGAGCAGAGATTTCAGATTAGTGTCATATCCGAAGAAAGCTGTCTATAAGCTTTGCAATCATCAAGAAGAGTATAAGCAGTTTACTTGCAATTTTCCCAAGAAGTGTATGGCTTTCTATCTTTTGTTGAATTAGTAACAACAGAAAATATGAGCTCTTTGAGGTATTGCTCATTTTTATCTCACATTGTTCTACAAGTTAAATTTGTCGGGTATTTGATTCATTGCTCTCTGAAATCCTCCTGCCTAAAAACATAACTTCTTGACAATGAAATTCTGCTTAGATTAGGCAAAGCTTGAAGGGCGTCAACTTGACCAGGTTATATAGTGAAAGAATCCATTGCGACTGGACATTTTGAAGCCGAGTTTTGAGAGCAGAAATTTCAGACTTGATGTTAGAGCTCTTTCCTCCGCCAAAATTTGAAGCTAGCTGTTGCAGACTTTATACATGTTCAAACCTTGGAGTTATATTGGGATTTGTATTCATGAGAATAGAACCAAACCCTTTGCCCAGTTGCTCTTGAATATGGTCTATACAAACACTGGTTTTGACACCAAATAGTTTTTGAGGGTTTTCAAGAATCAGAAAACATTATTTTTTTGCTCAACCGGTCAATCCTATCTTGTTTCTGGCAAAATTGGATAGAATAAAGATAAGAAATTAAAAGATAGGTAAATGTTGGAAACTATTAAGCAATGGAAAATAGAAAAAGGAACAGGATGTTTTAATCTTATTAGAAGTGTTTAAGTGAGTTTTTGTTGAACACAATCCACGTATGCCAAGGATGCTCACATGTCCTCTCATGTGTCTCGGAGTAGGGTAGTTAGATCTGTCTTGAGCCTAAATTGCTATGATACGACCGATTCTAAGCCGTCTGTTTGAATCGGGTATGGGGAGCTGGTCGAGAAGGAGTATAAGGCAGGCTATGACCATTACCCGACAACGGGAAATGCTCAAGTCCGAATCTGTGTCTCCTCAAAAGAGTTGCCTTCTATACGACTTCCCAGCTCACTATCTTGCTGAAAACCTCTATAGAGATTTTCTAAGTATGGATCACAAAGCAATCTCTCACTCTATGCTCACTCTCCAACTTGTTCCTCTCTTTGGCCTAAGCTTCCTAGTCTTTATATAGACCAAGGGGAATCTCTAGGATTTGTAACTGAATATGTAATAACTGAATAAGTTTAATGGTCAAATTAATACTAGTGTAACGATCAATTTAATGCGCAACTCATTAATGACCAACTCATGAGGTAGCACATTTCCGTCGCTTAACATCGTCGAACCATCGGTCTGTGTGTTGACGTTCGGCTTGGCCACCGACAACATCCACGTCCATGGTTGTTACACCTTAACGACTGCCTAGTCCCCCCCTCTCCACTGATTGGCTCTCTCTCGGGGTGGAGATCTTCTCTCTGACGAACACTTGCAAATCTGCTTCATTTTATGGTTGTTCAATATACGTCTGCTTTGGCTCGAATGAACATTCTAAGGAACCTTCAGGTAAGTTTTGTTATAGTTATAGAAATAAAGAGGAGTCTCGAGTTATCTTCCTCATGTTGAGAAAGCATCTTTTCAGTTCATTTCAAAATACTTCAATTGGTACCCGAAAGAAATTGTCCAATTCAGCAGTTCTTTTTTGTTTTCGGTTCACATAATGAAACTCTTTTTGTACATTGATCTGTAGTTTTTTGATTCCTCGTGGTCTACCCTCTATTAACAACTTCGGGAATCCCATATAGGTTATAACGTGGATCAAATCGATTCATTTTTGAATCTCTATACATGCAATTCTTTCAGCACCTAGGATATTCTCATATTTTTTTGATCAATTATACATAAATTGGTCACGTTGTACCAAGCACAACTCTCAATTTGGTCATCTCATTTTATACCAGGGATTCATACATACAAAAATTAGGCATTTCAGGACCTCCGAGGGTACTAGGGTAGACAAAAATGGACCTCGACGAACAGGGATATTGCTTGGAAAGCATTCCATTGGGGTTGTCGTGTGCTTGTGTGGGAGTGCTACTTGGGTTCGGTACACTCCACATTGGCTGTGTGGCATGGTAGGCCAAGTCTAGGGGTGACATTTGGCCATATGCATGTAAGAGGCTCGGCTTGGGACGATGGACTATGTTAATGCCATCATGATGCTATATGTTGTTGGTTGGCTTGGGCGTGGCCTAAGGATTGTGTTGTGGGTAGTTGGTCCTCAATACGTGGTGTGGGAGCTCTTGGGGCTCCTTGGCTATCGGATGCCACAATGACAACTCCAATGGTGCGCATCACATGGTAATGGGGACAATGGCGAAGGAGGTGGCCATGGCTCACGTTGGGTATCAGAGATATGTTGGAATTGAGTTGTTGGCACTCAAATAGCATAATGTTGGCCGTGGTCAAATGAGGATCATGGTGCTGCACGGTGGATCCGCTGCAATAAAAATGTTGGACCGTGACATCCGCCATCAGGCAATCAAGGGTGTCGAGGTTCCTAGCAGGGGTGGGAGTCGATGCCAAAAGGAGTTGCATCTAGCTATCCTGACTAGAGCATATCTTATCGTCGGGTCGTAGGCGCAACCTACCTTCTACGCCTTCTTAATCCGCTCCTTCATACTCGATTCAAACAAACATATTGTGGACAGCCGTATCGTAGCGGTTTAGGCCTGAGTTGCATCTAGCTATCCTGACCCTAATACAAGTGGGAGAACACACGAACATCTTCAACGTACATGGATTGTGTTCACCAAAAACTTACCTACAAAAAAATATAATATACTTTTAAAATACTAAAAATGGCGAGTTACCATTTTAAATAAAATCAAAATAATTTAATAATTATTTTAGGAAATAATAGGGATTTTTTATTTTATTTTTTAAATAGGGAAAAGGTCATATAACATCTGGTAGGTATTTGAGTGTCTAGGTATTATACTAAACCTAAGGTGAGGTCTGTGGAAAATTTCTCTTCAAAGAAACCGTTAATTTTAAAGGCTGATCTGATTTCTTGCCCTTCGATACTTTTTTGCCGCACAAACTAATCATAAGCAATCTTGTACTTATACAATCTGAATCTCTACTACAGATTGATGAAGTCTTCTGCTATTTAGCTGTAGAACTGTCGAAAGAGAGAGATGGAGACGGGCTTTGTGGTTATTGAGAAAATCAGAGACAAATCAACCGTCACTCGATGCTATTCAAAGTATCCCCTCAAGTTCATTATACCCAGAAAGGTTAGTTTTCGATTTATATAACAATGATCGTCTCTGAGTCATGATCATGGCTTTGGGCATTTGGGGTCCCTTGAAATTCAGTCATCTTCTTTCGGTTATTAGCTAATCACATTAGAACTGTCTCGTAATCTCTATAAATTTGATGGGTTCCAGGTGGGCTCTTCCAAAGTTGATGCCGTTTGGATTTACAGCCTCACCTATGGTGGTGGCATAGTCTCTGTATGTCCCCCTCTCTCTCTCTCTCTCTCTCTGACAAAAAATGAAATAAATGGTTCTTGATTGTGTTTTGTGTGTGTGTTTTCTTTAAATTGGTTGTAGGGAGACTGTATATCATGTCGGTTGACAGTTGGAGATGGTTGCACCACAGTTTTAACAACCCAAGCTTCCACGAAGGTCTGTTGTTTCTCTCTCTCTCTCTCTCTAATGGGGTTGGTTATAAATTGGTTATTAGTTGGATGTTGTTAGAGTGATTTTCAGTTTTTTTTTTTATTACCTTGTTATTTGATCTCTTTTCTCCATTCCAGATATTTGTTAAGTATAACATTGTGGGGTATTTAGCTTCAATTCAACGTATTAATATCTATTTGTTTGTTCTTTGGTTCTTTTAAAACATTTGACTTGACTGCCGTATAGGTATACAAGTCTGTGGGATCAAAGTGTTCTGAACAATCCCTCGAGGTAACATCGTTTCTCAAACCGATGTCTTTCTCTCCCTCTCTCTCTCTCTCTATATATATATATGTGTGTGTGTGTGTGCATGTATAATTTATTGAAATGTAAGAAACTAAGAGTGAATATTAGTAGCTTTAGCCTCGGTAAGGCAGTTACAATTTACAAACCAATATGGTGTTATTTATTTCTCTTCTTCTGATGACAGTTGATAAAATGTTACTCATGATTAATAAGCGAGGTTTTAAATTTCGACAAAATGTTGCCAAATTTTTTCCAAATATTGCCGAAATATTTCGTATTTTCAAACTAGAAAATGGTGATATTTCGCGGCATGCCGGCGAATTTTAAAACCCTGTTAATAAGTAGCAAAATTAGAAAATGACTTTTAAGTGGTCTCTCTTTTTCATATCCCACAAACTATATATGCAAACACACATATAAACATAGAAACAAACGTATATAGGGGTGGAACCAGGATCTTATTATAGGAGGAAACCAGTTGTTGGTTGTTAATGTCATTTATTGATTCCACAAATCAAATGAAACCAACTTGACCCTTAAAATGTTGTGGTTCTGTTTCTTTACTAAGGCTTGTAAACTCTTCAATTTTGTCTAGCCTCCCTATATCCTTCACAATTTTTATATTGGGATGATAGGTTTAGCATAAGGTTTCTTTGATCCATAAATGTTTCCCCAATTTGAGGTTTTACCATGTTATAAACCCCGTCTCTATTTCATTTCCCTATCTCACTATCATCTTTATAATATTCAACATTTATAAATTTTACCCTCTCGTTTTCTTTCCTTGAAATATTTTTCTCAATCAGTTTCTTTCCCTAAATTTTGTTGGGGTTGCATGCAACATAATTTTTGGGCTTAGGAATAGTAACTTGGAAATAATTCTTTTAGGGTTGTAACTGGTTTTCTTCAAGAAACAAAATCAAAGAACAGAGAAACTATATGCTGAGACTAAAATTAGAATGAGAAAAAAAAAATACAAACTATTGACCATCATCATCAAAGGACAAGATTGCATATTAGAACACCAAGTAAAGCAATTTACTAAAGAATGAATCCTAATACCAAAATACACTCATACTGAAGCGTTGGAAATCGCTTAAGAACATTATATGAATCTAAAGCAAATGAACATGACGAAGATGAGAAATTTCAAATACAACATACTTTTGATCAAGGTTGTCAAATCGTGAATTGAATCGAAAATCGTTAGGGGCAACTTTGCTACACCCCAAAATCTGTGGCACAGACCCCTATGCGGGCATCACGAATCTTGAGGTGCGACCTTCGGGTCCCCACCAATGGTGGGGATGTCAACGAGCCACCATGGAACGCGGATCACCGTAACAATTTCAAAATAAATAAAAGCAAATAAGATTCACTTTTATTAACCATCAGAGTTGCAGAACAAAACTCAACTGAATAAAAATCAACCGTGACTAAACATAAATTGATACGGACATAATCTCGATACATACAAATAGTTCCAAGAAAAGTTATCATAAATTCTAAAATAAAAATAGAATAAACAACGCCGTCACGTCCACATCCATCCACATCTCACATCTCATCTTGCAACATGAGAAGTTGCGTGAGCTTAGAATGCCCAGTAAGTAGCTAATCTGTCGCCGATCCTCATAAACATTGTTAGTCCAAAATCATATACCGAGATAATCCAGTACAGTTAAAGAGCTAAATAAACAATAGAAAGTATGAATGATATGGAAGTGCCATGATTATGCGTCATTCAATGATCTAATGATATGCTCAACCAATAACATACAATGGTTATACAGCGTTATGACTAATCTAATGTTTCTCACTGAATATGCCTTTAACTCGTATCGCATTCATAATTTGATTTGGGACATAGGTCACCAGGAGTAGCCGGATACCCCTTCACTTCGTTTGGGGTGTTCACCACTACGCCATTCGATAACCCATGTTACGAAGCCAACAATCTGCATTTTATGGGAATTGCAACCCAAGGTTACAACGCAACCCCCTTCATCTACATTTCATTAGGGGTTCAGCCCAATAGGTACAGGACAACCACAAAGTAACTCTTTTGCATTTTATTGGGAGACTTATCCCAATAGGTACAAGACAACCCACAAGGTAACATGTCATAGGAACCTAGCATGCAAGTGTGCAATACATCATCCACTGTATTCCGCACAACGTAGGATTCCGGTGATAACCTCCTTCAGAAGCTACTTGTGCGCCCATACACACGAATAATCCATTGGAAGTCATCACAGGTACCCTTTCAACAAATAACAATCATATAACATCCGTATATGTCTAAACAAATCCTATTGATACCATGGTCATTCGTAAAACAACCCAATATATACTACTGTCTGTCTCTGTCCGGTTGACCGGGCACTCTTGCCAATCGACCAGGCATGACCCGACTGGTCAGTCTGTCATTCGACCGTTGGAACCAACTTATTGTTTTGACTCTCTGTAGTGACACGGTCAACCGGTCAACCTATCCGGTCGACCGGATACCGCAAGGTCCAGAACCTCACAGAACCCCTCTGTAGTGGCTCGGTCGACCGGCTAACCTATCTGGTCGACTGAACACTGTAGGATTAGCAGGACAGAGTTTCGCCATCCTCATATTCCAGGTCTATTTTCTACTATCCGATTAAACCCAAAGCAACTAGAAATCATGTATAAATGTGAATAATCATCATAGTAATCACATTCGGATAAATCAACACAACTAATCATCAAATCTCATGGATTAAACGCATAAATCATAGTTTCGGATAATAAACACATAAAAATACAATCATTATGCATTCAAAACCGAAATCAACCACAATACTTTACGAGAACCATACAGATAACGCAACTTACATCTAGTCGTTCAGAAAATCAACTGGCCTATTCCCATTACTTCCTCTTCATCCTTCGTTCCTCTTTTCCTCTTCTTCTTCTAGACTGCAATTGACAACTTGGTTAGATTTTCTCTAACTTCTTCTCTTCTCTTAAACAAGAGCTTCAAATTAACTCTCAATGAGGTGGAAGTGAGGGAGAAGAATATGGCCTTCTTTCTCTCCCCATTCCAGCCCCACGACGCCCACGTCTCACACGCATTCGTGCGTTTGAAATCTTTTGAAAAACTGTTTTGTACATTTCAACTAATACCCATAAGGAATTCTTTTTACGCCATAACCCCAAAATGCCTAATTTGATTACACTTCAACCCCTCTCTCTTAATTAGTTCATAAAACCACAATTTGTAATTCGGAAAAATGCCAATTATTTATTATAAAATCTTTTAACTATGTTTATTAATTAGAAATATTCTTTTAGTGGATTTAGGTCATTACACACTTACAATCGAATCGTAAATTTGAATTGTAAATCGTAAGATTCATAATAGTTTTGGATGGGGTGTTGATAGCCAATGAATGCATTGATACAGTTTTGAAGAACAAAGAGAGGGCATTAATATGCAAAGTTGATATGGAGAAGGCTTATGACCATGTGAATTGGGAATTTTTACATATATAATGAGAAGGATGGGTTATGGTGAGAGATCGATAAACTGGATGAAATTTTGCATAGGCTCTCCTTTTTCAGTATTAGTTAATGGGTCAGCAGTGGGTTTTTTCAAGGCTAATAGGCAAGGGGACCCTCTTTCGCCATTTCTGTTCATTATGGTGGTGGAGTGCCTTGGGAAGTTGCTAAGACGGACGGACTGAAATGCTAGGCCTGTTGCAAGGAGTGAAGGTGAAGAACATAGGTCCCTCTTTATCACATCTACAACTCGCCAATGACATGCTGATCTTTTGTAGGGAAAAACAGCTGGATATAAAGGCATTAAGATGTGTGTTTCTCTGTTTTGAAGTGGTGTTAGGACTTCATGTCAATTTGTCACATTCCAAATTTTTAGGGATGGGGGAGGTTGGTAATTTGAATCAATTGGTGAAATGGTTGGGATGCAAGGTGGGATCTCTACCCTCTTCTTACTTGGGTATACCATTGGGAGCAAACTTCAAAAGCAAAGGGGTTTGGAATAAGGTGATTGAAAGATCGGAGAAGAAATTAGAATTATGGAAGACGAGATATTTGTTGAAAGCCGTCTAACCCTTATCAAAAGCATGCTATCCAACCTTCCTACTTATTATATGTTCTTATTTAAAATTTCTACATCGGCAGCTAGAAGGTTAGAGAGGATCCAAAGGGATTTTTTGGAAAGGCATCGAGGTGAATCATAAATATCATCTAGTCAAATGGATCTAACTATGCACAAACAAAGAGGAGGGGGGCTTGGGTTTGAGGAGTTTAACTAGGTTCAACATTGCACTCCTTGCTAAATGGCTATGGCGCTTTGGTTTGGAGGAGGAGAGTTTGTGGAGAGAGTTGATTAGTGCAAAGTATGGGTTCTAGGGTTGGGATTGGCTAACTAAGATCGTTAAGTCTTCACATGGGAGAGGGTGTTGGAAAGGGATTAGTAATACACGTGAATTTTTCACTAAGGGAGTAAGGTTTAAGGTAGGAGAAGGGGATAGAATCAAATTCTGGAGTGATGTTTGGTGTGGGGAAGCTCCTTTAATTCAGAGTGTTTCAGGGATAGCGGGGGTTGCGTTAAATATTAACGCTTGGGCTAAGGACTATCTTGTTTTGGGGGACACGGGGTGGAGTTGGGACCTTAGATTGAGGAGGAATGTGGCTGAATGGAAGGAGGAGGTAGTCAGATTGCTGGAGGAGATTTATATGACTAAAAGTAAAGAGGGAGAGGTCGTTAGAGTGTAGAGGTGGTCAGATGAAGGAGTGTTCTCGGTTAGATCCATGTATCATTCTTTGTCGGAAGCGAAATCATGGGATGGACCTTGGAGGCTGATCTGGTATGGAGGGTCACCGTCCAAGGTAGCTTTTTTCTTATGGACGGCTATAGAAAATAAAGTACTCACGATGGATAATCTGAAGAGAAGGGGTTGGTCGTTGGCTTCAAGATGTTGTCTTTGTGAGAAAGAAGAGGAATCTTCTACACACTTATTCATCCATTGCGAATACGGTAGAGGTATTTGGTGTGAAATACTCCGTGGATTTCAATTGGATTGGGTGCTGCAACTTGGACTGAAGGAGGTTTGTGGTAGTTGGGGATGGAAGAGGAAGAAGAGGGGTAGGAAAAGGAGTACAATATTATGGAACTTATATCCTGCAGTTATAACTTGGTCAATTTGGTGCGAAAGAAATGGTAGGATCTTCAATGACAAGGCAACAAAATTTCAGAAACTGATGGACAGGTCCCCACTACTCTTATTTCTGTGGGCTTCTAACCATCCTGAATTTAGGGGTATCACATTTGAGGATTTTGATCGGGTTTGGGGTTTATATTGGGATTAGAGAAATGATTTTTTGAGTTCTGATCTGGGCGGGTTTTACTGTTTTTAGCTCAATTGTTTGATGTAAGGAATGTAATTGCTGTACTGATACACCTTTTTGAATATCTAATACAAAGTTACTATTACTGATAAAAAAAAATTCATAGTAGTTTTAGTTGAAATAAGGTTTGGGGTTTAGTTTTAGTAGAAGTAAGGTTTGGGATTTACTTTTTGGGATTTCTCTTAGAAAAAAGCTTTTTATTGTTTAAAAAAAGCAAACAGTACTTTATGTATATTTAATCATTTTTAGAGTATTGTATTCTATATAAAAAAGGATCAAACCAAAAAAGGGAAAAGCAGACATCTTTTTTAGTGGTGCAGAGTTGAATCGTATGATTAAATCATAAATCGTAAGATTCAATGTATAAATCGTAAGATTCAAACGTTGACCGATTTTTTCACTGATTTGAAACGATCCAGGGTCAAATCAAATTGAATTGTAAGATTTTAACAACAGAGCTTTTGATCAATTGATATTGTTGCAACTTCTTGCTGCCTGATGGCTTTTGCTATTGTTCGGTAGTTTTCCATTATAGAAATAAAAAAAAATTTATGCATTGGTCTTTGGAAATCCCTAGTTTTGAAGATTTAATTTGCAGATTTTGTTATGCACAATGGCATAGTGTCATGTAGCTACAAACCACATACTTGGTCTTTGTGTGATTCATGCCTTGTATTTGTCTTTCTTTATATACATAAACAAATGGAATAAGTTACGATATATGAAATTTAGAAAGTTGAGATCCAATTTTTATTTTATTTTTTGGGGATTAAAATATGTAAAGTTCCAATTTTTTAAAACTATTTATGTGATAATGTTTCTTAGTAACAGTGGCAAGTTTGTGCCATGCAGTAGGCAAGTATTGGCAGCGATGCTCTTTTGGTTGTCATTCCAGACCCAGTTACATGCTTTTCCACTGCAAGGTATGCCCAAAAGCAGGTCTTGCGATTGGTTTCAGACTCGAGCTTGATTTTAGTTGATTGGATTACTAGTGGGCGCTATGAAAGCGGAGAAAAATGGGAGTTTGAACTGTATAAGAGCACGAATCAAATCTTCTTAGAGGGGGACCAGCCATTGTTTCTAGATTCGGTATTTCCTTTTCCCTTTCATTTATGGACCATTTGAATCCAAACATCTGCCAAGTATGCATGCTCGTTATTTCATAGATACAATGTTATCTCTATTTCAATGAGCTGTGGTGGTTAACTCGAGAAATATATTTATTAGTTTTTAAAGTTGTTTTATTTGATGAATTTAGGTACTATTAGAGCAGGGAAGTACTTCCAGTATTAGTGAACGGATGCAGGATTACCAAGTTATTGCCATGGTCATACTCTTGGGGTACGCGATTTTCCAAATCTTCCATTATGATTTCTTGTTCAATTAAAATGTTTACTAATGCTTGCTGTTACTTGGACGTAGGCCAAAGTTGAAGGATATTCAAAACCAAGTTCAAAGAGATGTTAAGAAAATGATGTTTGATCAATTCTACATTACTTCACCAACTGCGGGACGAAACATTAAAACCAATCCCAATAGCGGCTTAACTAAACCAAACTTAATTGCTTCTTGCAGCGTTTTTGGACCTAAGGTATTTTTATCAGGTTTCTTTGCCTCAAAGCAATTAATTACTATTGTACTAGTATTACACTTATGGTGTCTATATTCACTCTTAAACAAGGTTTTAAATTTCGATATCGCCAGACATTTCGCTAGATTTTTTTGAGCAAAATTTCAGTGATATTTCACCGACCTGACGGAATATTTTGCTAGGTTGGAGAAATATTTTGCTATATTTTACCTATATTTCGTCGAAATTTCGAAAAAAATGGGGGAAAAGGGGAATTCAGCGAATTCCCCCAACATTTTGTTTCGCTTGGGGCCATTTTGGCGAAATTTCACCATCATGCCGATGAAATTTAAAACCTTGCTCTTAACCTCATGAACAAGCTACACTTCATCTAAGGGTGATTATATTGAAAGAGAAGGTGTTAAGCCACTGTACACGAGTTGTATGCAAGACTAGCACACAAAACCTATGCAAGCTGCAATTCGGAACTAATTAGCAACTATTGGTTACCCTCATTTAATATGGTTGGCATATGTACCAATAAAAGAGCGATTTGGATTGACCTAACCACACATGAGATGACTGCTAAAACCTCATTGAGTTTGATTTAATTTGGTCTAATTTTGAGTCAAACTCAATGCCAAACCATTATTGAAAACTTGAATTATTTGTTGAACTAATTGTACAATTCCCAGAACTTGACTTGTCTCATGTCAGGATCATCCTTTTAACATGTGGCTTAAAAGATACTAAGGCTGCGTTTGGCACTGCTTAAGTAAGTTCTTAATGAAGCTTATATCTTATTAAAGCACTTTTTTAAGTTATAAGTATGTTTGGTAACGATAAGCAGGTAAGTTTTTATCCATAAAGAGTAGAGGAAGATAGCCCAAAAGGAGAGCAACTTCTCCTTGCCACTTATACGGAAAGTGGTTTCTAAACATTAGTGACACGGAAAATAACACTTCTATCCTTGAACGCAATACTAAACTTTCTGAAAATGACATCTTTACCCCTAAATTTTAAGACAATTTATATGAAATTGTCTTGTTAAGGTATTTAAGTTATCATTATCATCAAACACATTTTTTTTTTCAAACCAAGCACCTTATTGATGCTGTGGATAAGTGCTCCTCTTGAGTAGCTTATCCAACGAGTGCTTATCCAAAAGCACAAGCCGGGCCAAATGCAGCCTAAGCTCCGGGATTTTTTTTTATCAATAACACAGATGATTGTATAGATGAGGGAAAAAAAAAAAAAGAAGAAGAAGAGGACATTACAAGGCCAACTTCCCCAAGGTAGGGAAGAGGACCGAGAAAAAGAACACCAAAGAAAAAACTACAGTAACCCATTCCACAAGCCAACATCAAAAGTGTGAATACTATATAAATATGTATGAAGGTCTGGTTTTAGGTCTACTTATTCATCATTTTCTTAATGATTAATTGTACCATATTTAGACACTCCTGCTGTAATATTCAACAATGTGAAATCAATTATAAAGTGCTTACTGGTTTTCTATTTGCAGGGTATAGGTGTAATTATTCGAATAGCTGCCATGACAACTGAATCAGTTTACCAGTTTCTACACCATCAGTTGGCTTGCATGGAGCCATTGCTAGGGGCAGCACCATATTGCTGAATGTGAATGTGGAGTGGCATTTTATAACAAGGGAAGTTGTAACTATGCTGTGATGTAATCGATGGAATAATTGTAAGTGTGATCTCTACAATGGATTTAGAATTTTCTGCTAAAATTCTCTGTAAAGTTCTGATACATTTACACGGTTATGGACATTGATGTATCATCATGCTTCTTTGTGCCAAGTGTTTGAATCCCGGGAGTATGTGTTTATGTGTTTGTTCTCTCATGGATGTGCTGTTCCCGTGTGGGGGTTGTTGTGCTCTTCTCCAACAGCTTAAGCTTTTAGATTAAGTGGTTCTTACCATATCCATTTCTTTTAAGAAACTTCCTGTATTGTATAAATTTGTCTTGGGAAACTTTCTATACCGTACAACTGTAAATCTCTATAAAATAGCAATACAACTCCTCCCTTTTCACAGTTGGTATAGAGAATCAAACATGTCTTCAAGGTTTCTTTAGGTATTGATATATGGAACTCAAAAATCCTCTCCAAAGTGGATATTTTCTCTTGATGCTTGGTCTTGGGCAAGGTTCTCACTTTAGATCATCTGATTACAAGAGGTTGGTGTTACCAAATAGATGTATGATGTGTTTGCGCTGTAAGAGCATTTAGTTCATGTAAACTCGTAGGAGTGTAACAACAAATTCTTTGGTAATACCATCCCAATAACAAAACTTTGAACAATTAGAAAGCTGATTGGGATAATGATCTTCAAGAGAAACCTTTGGAAGAAAAGAGCAAACTAATATGATTACTCCAATTTTATTGGAAAAATCAAACTCAATTCTTCAATAATTTTTTAATTACATAAAATAAATAAAAGTCTTAACCATCCCTTTCTGGGCTCAGTTCAGTTTGTTAATGTTTCAACAGGTAAACCTGTAACCGGTTTTGTTTCTTTTGCCAACAATCTTAGCTCTTCAATTTCCTGCTCTGTAAGTCTCCACCCGAGTGCACCTGCAAACTGTTTGGCCTGTTCTGCTGTTTTGGCTCCTGGGATGGGCACAACATTATCCTGAGCCAAAAGCCAGTTAAGAGCCACCTGTACAAGGGAACCCATGTTGTTCTTAGTATGTTTTTATTCTCAATTCATAGAGGTATTGCTAACTACTATGTTCAAAATCCTATGCTTAGGTCCAACAAACAGCCATGTAAAATTACTATTTTACCCTCGGGTTGGATCACCAGTATTTCCCAAATGCCTCATCCAAGGTTTAAAGGATCGGGACCGGACACTAGACTCGCCTTGGCTGACACCCAGTCCGGACCGACAGTACCGGATTGGTTGGATCGGCAGTACCATCTGGTATCGACCGATCTGGACCAAAAGTGAAGGACTGGCTATTAAATTTTCAAATTAAAAAAATTGGACCGACTGACGGTACTGGTTGGTACAGGACCGGTCCAGATCAAAACCGGTCTAGACCGTCCAATAAAAAAAACATAGGACCGGTTGTATCGGCTGGTCCAGACCGATACCGATTGTGGCAGTCCGATCCATAACCCTGTGAATACAAAAGTTTGTATCGTGGTTTGGAACCAAACTGCTGAGGTCCAGCCTCAGTTCAGACCGATCCGGTCTGATCCTTGAAACCATGGTAGCATCAGTCTCCACATAACAAGAACTATAGGTTATTTGAGTGATATTATGGGGCTTATAGACAGTCAAATATATCAGAAACACAATAACCTATACTTATTATTACATGCTTCACTATTTGAAGGCCAAAGCATGTACCATGCCTCTGTTCAGCAATCAGTTCAGTTAGAAGTAGGGGTGTACAAATGGGCCGCACGGCACGGCCCGGCACGAACGCGCGCAGGCCGCGCGTGCTTCGTGCCTGGCACGGCACGGCCCGATAAAGTTTCGGGCCTTGCTGTGCCGTGCCTAGTAACCAGGACCCCAGGCCCAGCACGGCACGAGGCACGCGGGCCTAATGGCTCTGGCCGTGCCGTGCCAAGCGGGCCGTGTCGTGCCAGGCCCAGCACGGGCCTAATGTACTGGGCAGCCAAAGTTGCCCAGCACATTAATGATTTTTCTTTTATTTTTTTTA
>JAUPMG010001063.1:0-16165 GCA_031762675.1 Pachysandra terminalis | reverse complement strand
GCTGCTAGATTTTCTATTTGTTTTGAATGTAATAAGTAGGTTATTCTTTTGAATATTTTAAATTAAATTAGATTCTTCTGAAGTTTAGTAGAATTTCTGTTGTTATGGTTCGATATTGATTGCCACTCCTGATTCCGATAGGGGTGAGAGTTGCGGTTTAAACATAAGGGTTCAGATTTGGAATTTCCTTAAGTTTGGGTCGTGACAATACCAACAAGTGATAAACCTCATATTCCATGATATGATAGGTCATTTTGTAAAGGTACATAGATGACATTATGGTAAAGTTCAGAAAGAAATAAGATCATTTGACCAATCTGAAGAAAACTTTTGAAAGAATGAGGTCTTACAAGTTGAAAATGAACCCTCTGAAGTGTGATTTTGGAGTCAAGGCCAGCAATTTCCTGGGATTCCATTTTCATCAAAGAGGGATAGAAGTGGATGGCAATAGAGCCATAAGTATTCTAAGTGCAGGACCTCCCGAGAAAAAAAAATAACCCCAGAGGTTCCTCGGACAAGTGAACTTCTTGAGAAGGTTCATTTCAAACTCAGCTGGGAAAATGTGTGCTCTCTTATCCTTCAAATATGGATGATGTTGCCCTCCCACTCAAGGTAACAGTCCCTTCACTTAGAGTAGCGTTCTAGTATAATTTCACCCCAACCGAGTTCACAAAGGCCATGATAGCTGAATTAAAAGACCAGGATGATGGCCAAATAAGAGCTTTTGATGATCTATAGACCCAGAAATAGAAGATGGCCCGTATTTACAATAAAATGGTTAAACATAAGTCTTTCTTGGAAGGAGATATGGGTAGGACTAAGGACCATTATGCCAATAGGGACTAAGGACCCCATTTATGATGGCAAGTGGTCACCAATTTGGGAAGTGCTATTCAAAATTCAACGGATCCTGCCAGGAGGATCCTATGTCATAACAGAGTTAACCAGTCAAGAGAAAAGGAGGACCATAAATGATCAATACTTGAAGAAATATTACCCCACCATGTGTTGACCGAATAAACAGTCAAAACAAAAATGAGTAAAGGTGTTCAAAGCACCATAAAAAAAACATCCCCATGGCCGTAAAATAAATTGTCATCCACAGTTGCATAAAAAGAGCTTAAATGGCCCTCATCAATTGACAAACCATCATAAGTTTTTTAAAACAAAACGGCCTAGGCCAATGAACCCATCATTATATATTTTAAACGGCCCTAGGCCGAATAATAAACCAATCATAAGAGTTTTTAAGAAAACAATCCTCATCGGCCAGTCAATGAAGTTTTTGAAGAAATTTAAAGGGGTTTACACTTATAGCCAAGAACTCGGCTAGAATTACATCCTTCTTTCCTTTTGCTTCCTTCCTCTTCCGCTTCCATTCCACCTTTCCCTGGTTTGATGCCTGCACCATCTTTACTACCTTCGATAGTGTTGCTGCCAACTCCTTTTGCCCGACCAACAACTCTACCTTGGCTTTCTTCCTCTACTCCACTGCCTCCAAAATCGCCTTCCTTTTCTTGTTCAACTCATTCATCTACACCTCCAGGTCTGTCACCATAGCAACATCTAAAGTCACCTCCTCCTCAAGTTTCACCATAGTCTCCTTCAAATCCCCATACCTGCTTTTTAGCGCAGCAACCTAAGATAAATTGATTGCAAGGGCATAGATGAACTTACCAACTGCAGGGAGTTGTTCCTCGAAGGATTGGAAGTCTACTACCATAGTTAGGAGCTCTGAGAGAAATTCCAACGACGTCTGTTGGTCGAGTTAGAGAGAGGGTTCAGTCTTCAGCAACTTGATGTTGTCATCGAGTAGGATAAGGTTCTTGGGCATGCACAAAGCATGAAATTCCATGCCAAGTAGCTAAAGAATGACTCTCGCTGCATCAAACCTTTCGGCCGAACTCCACGACATGGGCAGTAGTGGGCTCGGTGTCACGCCCTAAAAGTTGTGGCACAAATCCCTATGTGGGCAACACGGATCTCAAGGTGAGACCTTCGGGTCCATGCATGGAACATGGATCGCTTTCAAACCATAATACATAAAGATAACGGTTCACCTTTATTACAAATCAGAGTGCGGAAGTCAAACAAATTCAATTAAACAACTAATGATTATTCAAACAAATAAACCAACATTATTCCTACATATTCATGGCTTCAGTTGAGCCATGATCTGGAACAAATTCAAATAAACATAATTAAGGTCTAAAATCCTGAATAAAGCAATTACAAATCTCCCCACAGGAGTACAATCATTCCAACTGAAATAAGAGGTAAAATCCAACGCAGCAAGGCAGAACATCCAGGCACACCGACTATCATTATTTCCAACCTGCAACATGAGAAGTTGCATGAGCGAGGAGGCTTAATAAGAAATTCAGTAGTAACCATTCCCATATGGAAAATAAGATATCAAATGGTTAGCAGGATAAATCATAAGTAATGTGAGTAATTTTATATGAGTGTAATAAAATGGTATGAAGCAATCAGATGTACTAAAATGAGATGCAGCAATGATATTAACACAAGTATGATGTGGTGCAATGTCTGATTACTAGGAAAACGCCTCCTTTTAAGTGCACCTCTCATGAAGCTTCCAACTACACACAGATTTAGGATCAGGGTCCTAGGGATTACCGGAAGCCCCTTCTTGGTTCTGAACGCTAACCCAGGTTACGAAGGCCACCATATACTAATTTATTAGTGTACAATTGTGGTGACCCGTGTCTTTTAAATATAATTAATATAATTTAATTATAATTAACAAAGAAAATCCCTTGCGAAAGATTATATAGGTTTGTGTATTTAAATAATTGGAATTAGTAGGGAATGTAATTTCAAAAAATTTAGGGTCTATTGTGTAATATTAAAAATATTGGATTCACTTAAGTTATTTTCAAAACCTTATGGAGGCTAGGGTTTGAAGTGGACGTTTGAAGTTAAGGGGATGGAGGTGTCATTTGACTTAGTCATTAGGGGTTAAAGGGTCTTTTACTTTGTAATTTGAATTAGAGAGAGGGAACATGTAACTTCCCACTAACTCACGTAACATTTAAGGAGAGAGACTGTCTCTACACGATCAAGAGAGAGGAGAACGAGTTAGTCTTTGGGATTCTCACGATCAAATTAAGCAAGAGAAAAGGGAAGAAAACCAGATCTGAGAAGGTTGTGCAGTAGAGAAAATATAGAGGAAGAGAATAGGTGAGAAGGAAAAAAGGATATGAAAGAAAAATTAAAGGAAAAGAAGAAGAACAAGAAGAATAAGAAGGCAAAGGAAAAATTGGTGATCACTTATTGCTGGAAAATTTGCAGGAAATGGATCTAAAAAGAAGAGGTAGGGACTCCTGTGTTTCTACGGTAACTATATTTATGTATCTTTCAATACTATAGATATAGATGGAATGCATGTTCTTGAATAGGAAAGCGTGTTAGATCTAAGATCTAGTGAAGTTAGAAAGAATGGATGCTATGTTGTTTGTTTGATGATTTACATGCGAGAACTATATTGTTGAGTATTTTGATGTTTTGGTATGATCATATGGTTCATGTGTATGTATTTAGATCTATAATTAATTGTTGATGGATTTGCTTGCTTAGATCTATAGAAAAAAATAGGTTTTTATGTGTTTGATGTTTGGATCATATGAATAGGTTGTAAAGACTGAAAAATCAATGTTAGAACCTTAGAAAAATTTAGCATTGGGTATAAGCACGAAGCCCTAGTAGAAAATCCAAAAAATTGGCAGAAATTGCCGTTTGGTAGGAGTCTTGGCAGTTATTGAGTATCTACCGAAAATCCCCAAAGAAATCAACATTTTGGACTTGCTATCGAGACTCGGTAGGAGACCTACGACAGCTACCGGGTTGCTACAGAGGTCCAAATGACTCCAAATTTTAGGGAAATGTTCCGTAGTGATTTGTGCACATTCCTACATAGTTGGTTTGTGTACAAAAGATCTAGAATTGGTCGAATCATGAAAGGTATAGAGGAAGGTCATAAATTCAGGAATATCGGATTGTTTTGGATGGAACCTCAGGTGATATTGACTCAATGGATTTAGATATAATTATAGGACCTCAAGATAGGATCAGTATGATTACAAATGATCACGTAGGACTTGATTGGTTGAATGGTGCCTACAACATCCAATGTTGACTCATGTTGACTTATGTTTGACTTGTGTTTGACCATGATGATGATTGACTTGTATGTTGGATGAGGGTATAGTGAGTATCCATCTTTGTGAATGTTGTTTGTGTCTGAATGATTTTATGACTTGAATTGTGATTGTGGATAGGTGAGCTTACACCGTGGGTGAAAGTCTCTAAAGGATAGGCATGGAATGGTTGTATTCCACCGTGGGTGAAAGTCCCTAAAGGAAAGGCAAGGTATGGGTGTATTCCACTGTGGGTGAAAGTCCCTAAAGCAAATGTTTAGTATGGGTCTATTCCACCGTGGGTGTAATGACCTAAATAATTCCCAAACTATAATTGAAAAATATTAAGGTAGAATAATCATCTAGCAAATAATCTCAATAATGAATTCGGTTTAACCCTCATAAAATCCTTAGAACCTACAAGTCATACTAGACACTTCCTTAAAGACACTAAAACTGATTATGTTGGCATTATAGATTTAAGGAGTAGAGTTGAGTTAGTAATTGAATTAGTAAGATAGTTAAGAGAAAAAACCAATTTGCAAGCTAATAATTAGTTTGAACAACTTAGAAGACTCATTTGAAACACCTAAGTGTACTTACACCATCAGAAATCATTTAGGTAATTACATTAGAAAAGTGGAGCAAGAAGCCCTGTTTTTCCACCATAATTGTTTTGAATCTCACCCTTGTCCTCATAGGCTTATAAATAGAAATTTAAGTTCTAAACCTAAATTATTTTCATTCTCAACCTTGTGGAGCTCATGGAGAAGATAGGAGGAACACCAATTCCTCAGCTACGCAGTGGAGAAGCTGTGGATGTGACCCAGAATACCCCAAGTTGAGTATACCTTCAGCATTTGTGTTTTTGCTTATTCTCCCAAAGTTGTGACCATGTGGGGAAGTTTGTGTGATTTGTTTTCTTCTTCCCCCATGGATTTGGTTGGTAGATTTCATGTGTTTAGGAGTTCACACCCCCTGAATTCAACCTTGTAAATAAGATTGACATCCCTTTGAAATCAGACTTTTAGAATAATTTCTAGGTTTTGAGAATTTGGGGAAAACCAACGAATTCTTGTGTTAGACCCAAATTATTGGACCTAAAACCACATATAAATCTCCCATAGGAGGATAGTGACCTCTAGGTGAAATCTCACCAAGAAATGAGCAAGAATGAGCTTCGGCGACCATCTCGACGCATCTAGTGGTTCATCGAATTTTCTAGGAATTGCAGGGATTCTGGAAAATTCGCTGAGACTGGTTTAGCTGCACCGAGGACCTCACCGAAGAAATTTTGAGAATTGAGATACGATCAATTTTGACCTAATGGGACCCAATGGGACCAGTTCCCGAGGTCCATCCCATTTGGCACTAAATCATGAATCTCGGCTCGCCGAGGTTCGCCGAGAGGCTCCTCTAGTCCAATTCATGATGTTAAGTTATCAGCACGTGTATTATGCCTAGAACTATTGTTACAGCATGTTGTTGACCTTAGTAACTTTGCCAATCAAAATATGACCCTTCAAACCAAAGGTTTGGCATATTTGGATTTCGCACCACAATATGGAATTTCAAGGAACTCAAGGGATTAATCCATAAACCCATCCCTTAGTTCTTTCCCCTTGTTTTATGCATGTCGAGATATAGAAATTAGCATTTAATAGTAATGTTTGATGTTTTCTCCTTATATGTGATGATTTGTGCTAAATTCCTTCTTTACTCTTACTTGCCTTTTTGTAAAATAATTGTTTAATGCTTATAATGGTTCTCACGCATCTAGACCCCATTCTTTAGGTTGGATGTTTGAGTATTACTTGTGAATGACTTTTGGTAGGTGTTTCATGGTTATAAGGTGGTTTAAATTTAATGCTTGTTATTTCACATTTGGTGTGAGATAGTGTAGAATAATGGGATTGTGCCCATGTGAATGTTAAAATGAATATATGTCTGTGAATCATTTTGTGTAATGCATTAAGTTGATGAGATTTAATACAATGAGTTGCATATGGACCTTCCAGCAGTGATGGCTTAGTCTAGTACCCCATATAATACCTTTGGGTTTTGACTCACATATGAGATAATTTGACTTATTGAACCATTTATTCCTTGAGAGGACTATATTATTTCCGCCCATGCTGTGAGAGAACCCTTTTGTCAGTATTCCTCCCAGACTTGTGTAAGATGATTCCCAAGGTTTGTCACTTTTGTGCGTCTTGGAAAAATAATTGAATCATGATTTTACCCTTCTGTAGTATGTGAATAAGTATGATTCCCTATGGGCAATTCATTTTGATGATACCTTGGAGTAGTACCCATGATCGAAAATAAGGTGAGGCGATTGTGTCATCTAGGTCGAAACCCATAGAAACTATGTTGTGCACATAGAATAACCTGTTATTTCTGCCATATATTGGGGGATGAGCTCACATTGGTGGGACATTCTTGGGTAGTACGATTGAGATCATGTGGGAACTTACTATATTTTACATATCATACAGCATCTCATTGCATCGTGCACTGCATACTCTCTGTTGATATTATTTTGAGTATCGAGTGTGTGATACACTTGATCTAATCCTCATATAGCATTAGGCATGCAGATATTATGTTGAAGACTCTTAATGTAATGCTGTAACAACCTGAAATAATTCGTGAAAAATGATAACTGATAACCTTAGGGTAGAATAGTAATTTGTTTAGATTGATAAGTGAATTTCACTTAGTAAATTTAGATAGAGCATTTAGAGTCCTTAATCACACAAAGACACACTAGAGATCCCCATATTATTAATTGATTAGATAGACCTAAGGGTAAAATAGTAAATTGGAAAATTACTACTTAATTTCATTAATTAATTAGGATTAAGAAACTTAAAATTATTAACTTCACATGACACTATAGATTTCCTTAAATCAATAAAACTGATTAGGACAGCCAGTTTAAATTAAGAAACCTAAATAGGCCAAATAACCCAATTTAATAATTAAATAAGAATTATAATGTTTTGCCGGTTTTTAATCTTTTATTTAAGCATGTTTATGTTTTAAAAATTTGTGATGTTTCATTTCTTTGTTTTGATCGCCGATCGGATTGGAGCCGACCATGCGATCATGTTCGCGATGATTGTATGGTCCTAGTGCTTTATATAGTAATTTGTCCTTTAAGTAATTGAGCTAATGGAAAACTTGTAATTATCCTTGTTTCTATGAGGTGTATGGTTGAGATTAAAGTAGTTGTCTTGAAGGGCTTAGATTATGCCACATGGCTTGGCTCGTTGGAGAAGAATGAGAAAGAATCTCATTTGGGGGTCATTTGGGTTAATTTGGTTTGGGCTTGGTTCATTTGGCTTGGGATTTGGGGAAAACATGAAAGGAAGACATTTAGGGTTTGTTTTGTGTTGGATCTCTTGGGTTGGAGCATGGAGGATGAAGGGAAGGCTTGCATTGGAATGGCAATGGTGGATCTTTCTTGCATGGATTAAGAATTAAATTCAAGTATTTAGTTAGGTTAAATCTTAGGTTTCTAAACTTTTCTATATTCTTCAAGTTATTGCAATATGTTCAAATGCTAATTTATGGGTTGTTGATATGCTTTTCTACTTGAAAATGACTTATGTTAGTCTCTAAGTGTTTAGGAATTGAGAAAACCTAATTTAGAAGAAAAACCCTTCATTTTTTGTTGTTCGCGACCTTAGGCGGACCCTTAGGCGAGCCGAAAGGGTCACCGAAGATGAATAATAGGTTTAGGCACACCGAAGGGTACGCCGAAGTTAGATTAGGCGCACCGAAGGGTACGCCGAAGAGGTAGCCGAAACTTAGTCCCCCGGTTTTGTCGCCGAGACACAGTCGGTCCGCGGAGCTGTTTGCCGAGGTAGGTTTCGGTGCGCCGAATACCTCTCCGAAGACTCCACCGAACCTGATAAATTGAACTTAAATTGATATTTAATAATAGTTACACATTTACATAGTTAGAAATCAAATTTCATGACTTGTACATTGTATAATTATTGTTTGGAAACTCTCACATTGTGATTTGAATTAGGGAGACATTATAAAAACTTGGAACATGTGATATATGCCCCGTAGAAATCACAATGCACTTGGCACGTAACTTAGAATTCTCCAAAATTCTTCCAAGAATGACACCACGTGAGTTCATATGCTGCCACTGTATGTGTGCTTCCCCTATGGAACCGTTATCACGCGAGGATGAGATGTTGAGATATGGATGTAAGACCTGGTATGGTCATTACACTTACGGTTAATGGCACATCTGATACTTTCATCGTGAACACTTAGTTAACCCCACATACTTGCTTTCAGGGTACCACTTCGTGTTGCTTGATTGATGTACTGTACTCTATGTGAGGTTGTGTTTGATACTCTGGGTTGTGTGTTTATTGTTTGAATAGTTTGTTGTATTCTGTGTGAGATTATGTTTGATGCTTTGAATTGTATAATTCTGTTTGAGATTATGTTTGATGTTGTGAATTGTGTGTTTACACCCTATACACTATTATTTGACTATTTAGGTAGAGTGCACCTCTCCACTTGCACAACATTGAACTTGAGACCATTGTATGGTCAAGAGTGTGACCCTGTACTCCAAGACCTCACGGTTAGGTCTTGTGACTGGACATGAGTGTGATGTGAATGCCACAACTAGGAAGGGACCGACTAGAGTCAGTTGAGGGTATAACTAATGCAATAGACTTTCTCTTAGCCCGAGGGCTCTGGCCATGAACAAAGAAAAGATAACAGGACTTCTGTAGTTTAGTCAGATGATCATGTTTTCCTGAGGGATAGCGCAGGTTGCTGCAAGTCTCGGTCTACAGACCACTAATAAAAAGTAAGAGGTGGGGATTGTGCCATCTAGGTTGAAAACCCTGAAAACTGCGTTGTACACGTAGAATAGCCCTATTTCCATGGACCTACATGGGGGGGTGATTTCGGGTTGCTGGAACACCCTGGGGTGAATTTAGGTTGCTGGGACACCCCAAAATAGAGGCTGGATCAGGAGGAAACAGGTTTTACTGACACTCAGACACAGTTTCATTTACATTGCGTTTGCTGATGCATTTGCATTCCATATTAGACTAGTTAGATCACCGTGGTGATTTACTGTATTTAGGTGCACATCATGCATTAATAATTAATTTACCATAGGTATCTTGCATTATTAAGTTTTCTTTTATTTCTTGAACTTTGAATATTGTAAATGTTTAGACTCTAAGATTATACCTTATATATTCCTGAATTTACGTACTTATTGGCTCGTGGAGCTCATGCTTTATAGCAACCAACATTTCAGGCTCATTAGTCGTGGCGGCTGCAGAGGAGTTTGAGGTCTAGGTAGACCTTTCAGTTCGTAGAATTGGTCGATGAGAGACTGGTTTGGGTATTGCAGTCTGATAACATATTAACGTAGTCTAGAGTTAGACTTTCTTTTCTTAGAATTTTTCAGATTCACATAATGTAGTATTAGTTACTTATATCTTACTAGAACGTTATTGGAACTTCCGCTTATGATTAACCATGTTGATCCACCTCCATAGCGATATGGGGTGAAGGTCGCAACCTAACCCGAGAATTTGATTTTTTGGGTTGGTTCGTGATAGTATATGATGTTTAGAGGGTATTGAATGACATAAGTTTGGATTTCGAGACCAAAAGAAAACCCAGAATTTGCGCAAATCGGCAGGCTTCGGTCCAACGACAGCTATGTCAACAGAGACTAGTTTGTAGGCAAAATCAGCTATTCGGCAGGCTTCGGTCCACCAACGCCTCTGTCGACGACCTTGCAGTTTCACAGAGACCTTCGGTTCACCGACCCCTCTACTGACAGAGACTTGTTTTTAGGCTATTTTGGCCCTTCGGCAGAAGTCGTTCCATTGACGCCTCTGCTGACCGACCTATAACTTGCACAGTGATTGGTGTGGGACTTCGGCCGTTGTTGTTGTTGGTTTCTGGAAGCAAGACTTGACAAGTGATAGTCATTCTTGGTGTTCCGAGGTTCTTGTGACCACCATTCCATCTTAGGTTGATCCCATGTAGTTGTTGATATGTAGTAATCAACTCAGTTGTTGTGTTTGTTGTGATAACGGATGGAAGCTGGTGAACCTGTGCAATCAGATTATCCGAGTGTATGGACGCTTGGACAGTTTCTATTGTAGGCCTTCACTTGATATCCTCTTTAATGCATTACATGCTAGTTTGATGTTAATTGATAAGTGTATTGGGAGGTGGAAATCTACGGAGAAACAACTGCGATGCCTCTGTACTAGGTTGACTGTATACCTTGTGGGGTGAAAGGGCCCACTTAAACTAGGGTAGGATGCTTGCGAGCGCCAATACATGTTCGCTACCCCTCGAGTATTGTACTCGGAAATTAGCCATACTATATGGTAGCCTTCGTTCCATGGGTTAGCGCCCAGAACGGAGAGGGGATTCCGGTAATTCCTTGGATACGTCCTAAATTGGCCTTTGTTGTGGGAAGCATCATATGAGGTCAATTTTTCAAGTGACATTAATCTCAGTACATCTCATTATGCATAGCTGTCATTGTTTGTGAGTTATACTCATTGAATTCATCTTAGGTCATGTGAATGATTTCATCTCATTTAAGCTACTCATCTTGCATTGGATTATGTTGTTTACGTTGTACTTGTTATTGGATTATTATCGTACTAACCCTTGTGATTGGTTTCCATAAGAGGATGAGTGAACATTCCATGTTTTCTTACCGAGTATCATAGGCTCACGCAACGTTTTATGTTGTAGGATGGGAAGAAGAGGGACTGCTCTAGTTGGAGATGAGGCTGCTTGTGGACTTGACTTGTTGTTTTCCTTGTTTTTTAGTTTATTGCGTTGCACTCCTGAGGGTGTTAGACTTTATTTTTGATGTTATTATGAGATGTTGAACCTGTGGGATGTTGTAGTTGAACATATTTATTTTAGGCCCAGCTGAGGTCCGTACATTATTTAGTAAACATTTGATTTTGATTGGATATTTATGTCGTAGTTACTTCTGCACTCTGATCTTATTTAAATGAAAGTATTATTACTTTTATTTTGCTTATGTTGTGGTGCCAATTTGTGGTCCAGTTGTGGTTCCTGAAGGTCTCACTTTGAGATCCGTGAAATCTATCATTGGGAGCCGTGATATGGTGACAGAGCATGACAATGATCCCTGGAAGCATAACCTTATCATGTGAATGATGATTGTTACAATGTGTTGATTTGATTATACTATGGTTGATTTTGGATTCTTATGGTGATATGTGATTGAATCCTTATTAATCATGCTTCCTCGGCTAATATAAGATTTGGCATGTTGTATCTAGTGTAAGCTTGTTATTATGATGTTTGTTAATCATTAGAGTTATTGAGAATTGATTTTGATGTCAAAAAGTATGGTTTCAAGAACCCAGAAAACAACCTAGATCGCGGCCCATTGGCAGGTACCGGTACACCGGTGAGCCTACCGATGGTGTCCTCCAATGGATTTTGATGACCTTTAGTTTGGAAATTGTATCTTATGATTTGGGGGAGCGACTCCATGTGTTTGGTGATTATCTATATTGTTTTGATCGAGGAATATTTAGCGGTAGGGCTACTTGTGATGATATTCGGCAGATTGTTCGTGTGTATGGGCACACTGACAGCTTCTGAAGGGCATTATCACGGGTCATCCAACTGATTGAGGAAAGTACACTTGTTATGGCAACCAGGAGACTATTCGTGTGTATGGGCGCACGGATAGCTTCTAATGGGTGTTATCACCGGAGATCCTACTAGTATTGATATTGGTATTGCATTGCATAGTATGTCCAGTCAACCGGGTAGCAATGAATAGCGTTGTAAACTATAGGGTTCCTTGTGAGGATTCCTATGAGTTATTGTAAATGTTCCTTGTGTGACCCATCCATGCATTGGTATGCGTGAGGAAAAAACTTGAGAAATAGCTACGGGGATTGCGCTTTGTGGGTTGAAAATCCCACAAAACCGCGATGTACACGTGGGATTAAGAGAGTAGTATTTAGCTGTATCACTTGTATTGAGCATCATTATGTGGATTGCATCACTTGTATTGAGCATCATTTTGTGTTTACATTCATTCATCTCATCTCTCACTGTGATTATTGTCTCGTAGGTATAAATTGTTTACATTGGGTGTATGTGTGACATGCCTATATTTCTTTGTATTGTATGATATTGTTGTGTGATCATGTACTAACAGTATTCCTTGAGGATAGATGATAGAAATTGATGCTTACTGGGCATTCCAAGCTCACACAACTTCTCATGTTGCAGGTTGAAGTGACAAGATGGATGGACTTGACCTAGAGCTGCAAAGTTATTTATTTATGTTTTAAACCGTAGTTTGGATTTGATGTAATAGGATAGGGTCTATTTTTGGTTTACTTCATTATGTGGGGATTTCGGCTCTTCTAATGCCTTGGATTTCGTTTTAGTTATTTAAGTTGTTTCCGCACTGTGATTATTTTTATAAGATTGTTATCTGTTACTATTTATGTGTTGATGTGTCGCATTCCATGGTTGGGAACCCGGAGGTCATGTCTCATGAACCGTACAGCCGCATAGGGATTCGTGCCACGGGATCTAGGGCGTGACATATATACAAGAAGAAAATCATCTGCGATTTGTACTGTGGTACTAGCCATGAGATGTAATTTAGGGTAAAGAAGAAAAGAGATGATGAATGCGACCATAGAGCACACAACCTTCTAGAGTTATTATGGCTTTACGGCCAAACCTTAGAATAGTAGGAATAAAAACTTCTCAATCGGATTTCATAAAGAAGATAATCTATATTATTATTCTCTCTACAGTCTCTTTCCTATTTCTAAGAAAATTCCAACTTAAAAGAAACCTTGAAGTGCTAAAAATAACCCTAAAAGAAATAAGTAAAGAAAAGTTACTAAAATGAGTAAAATTACTCCAGATGCCATTTTGAGGGTCTAAATGATCTGAAATGGCTGAAGAAATGATCAAGTTACAGTGTAGCTTTCTGACATCAGAGCCCAAAGTTATGCCCATTTGAAGCCACAAGGCACATGATGCATGTTGTTTCGATCCAATACTTCTAAGTAAGCATCCGTAGTCACCTCTACTACATAATTCTCTCCAGGTGAGAGAGAATTCGCTCTCGAATTCGCAACGTCATCATCAAAACTATTTTCATAATATGGCACAAGGTGCTTCACATGAATACGTCGACTATACGAATATGACTTGGCAGCTTCAAACAATAAGCATTAGCATTAATTTTCTCAAGAACCTCCACCGGTCCAATCTTCTGTGCAACAAGCTTGTTGTACTCTCCAACAAAAGTCCTATCCTTGGTGAAGATATCCCATACATAATCACTAACATTGAACTCTACATGACGTTGTTTCTGGTCAGCTGCAACCTTGTATATGGCATTGGACTCCTGCAGATTTTCTAAATAGCCTCGTGTATATTCTACATTTGTGTAATAAAATCTTCAGCCTTCTTACTTGGAAAATTTACATCTAGTACAAGAGCTAAGTCCAATGGTGATTTGGGATTATAACCATACACAATAGTTAATGGACTGAAACCAGTGCTCCTATTGACAGTAGAGTTATAGGCCAACTCCGCTTGGTACGATTTATGATCCCACATCTTCAAATTATCCCCACCAAGCTATGTAATAAATCACCCAACGAACGATTAACAAACTCCATCTGACCATCAGCCTGAGGATGATAGGCAATACTAAAATCCAGCCCAGTATTAAAAGAGACTAAGAAATTGAGTGTCTAGATCAGAAACAATGGATTGAGGAAGACCATGAAGATGATAAAACTCATGAAAGTATAACTTTGCTATGTAGGCTGCATCTGCAGTCTTCTTGAAATCAATGAAGTGTGTCATCTTTGAAAAATGATCAACAACCACAAAGGCAGAGTCCATACATCTTTGTGTACGAGGAAGTCCTACAACAAAATAGTAAGAGGTGTATAAAACCATGCATTAGTTGCTTTGCCCTTTGCAATATGGCAGGTATGACAATTCCTCACGAATTTATACACTTCTCTATGCATAGTTGGCTTATAAGGACCTAAATCCACTAAAAGAATATCATAATTTAGTCCTAAGATTTATATAAAATTAATAGACATTTTCCAAATAATTAATCATATGGTTTCGAAAGCTAATTTGAGTTTGGGGAGTGTTTAAAACTAATTGTCTTCAGTAGGGGTCTCATTTCAATTTTATTAGATATTGGGGTTTGGTGGGATATTACCCAAATTGTGATTTGAATCTGTTCACATGGGACTTGCGTTTCAATTGTGGGAGCTTGGGATGGTAATGGGAGGAGATTGAGGGGGGGGGGGTTTCCTTTCCCTCTCCTAACTATTTCCTTTATCTTCTGAGCTCTTTTGGAGAGTTAGAGAGAATAACAGAAAGTGAGAGAGAAAGAGTTAGACCCATTCTCAACCCAAGCCGTTTTTCTCCTTGTAGCTAAGAGAAGAGAAGGGAGAAGAAGAAAGGAAGAGAAGAGGTTGTAGAAATAAAAAGGAGGAATCAAGTAAGTTAAATCTTGCTGTATAATCTTCCTATGGTCTCATGATTGTTCAGGATCTATTTCATTTTGTGATTTATATACATACGATTTGATTGTTGGGTAAAATAATGTTTAAGATGTTTTGAATCATGATATATTGTTTTTGAATTGATTGTAAGGCTTTTGGATTTAAGTTAGGTGGATTTGAGTCCAAAACGATTGGTTTTCATAACCCAGAAAATACCTAGATCGCGATTCGTCAGCAGGCACCGGTACACTGGTGAGCCTGCCAACAGAGAATATTTTTGGGCATGTTTGGACCCATCGGAAGGCACCGGAACACTAGTGGCTCTACCGATATCATAGACATTTCATACAGTGCAACCCATCAGTAGGAATTGGTATACTGGTGAGCCTACTGACAGAGACCCTGTTTACACTGTAATAATGTCACGCCTTAAAATTTGTGGCACGTAATTCTATGCGGGCAGCATGGATCATGAAGTGAGTGTAAGGACCTAAATCCACTAAAAGGACTGTCCACTTTGTTTTAAGCCTTCGAATGAAGTATTTTATATTTTCCCTTAATTGATTATTCCTATAGTTGGTGATTAATACTAATCTGGGGAGAATTAATTAATTAGTTTAAGTGGTGGGGTAAGTGTGTTATTTTAACAAAATATGGGTTACTTGGGAGAAATTCCAGATTTGGAATATATGAATTGCGCACATAATGTCTTTAGGATTTGGGGAGTTTGCACGTCTTGGTAATGGGAGCTGATCTTGGGGGAGAGATACAGATCCATTCTCTTCCACAGCTCCCTATAAATCCATATGACGGGGAAGAGAGAATGCAAGTAAAGAGAGAAGGTTTTGAGAGTAAGAGAGAAAGGAAGAAGGGATTTAAGCTCTTGGTGTGTTCTTTTGCAGCCGAGCATGTTACGACCCGAATTCTAAAACGCGTCTCACACTCACGTGAGTGGGCATTAGAACTCCAAGCCAGACTCTCACCCACTACAATCCAAACGCATACTCATCGTGGGTCGAAAACCATAGTGTATAACAGAGAATCCTACGATAGATCGGATACGCAGCGAAAAATAAAAACTAGAACATGTATAAACAGATATAACATGTATCAAATATAAAAAAAAATCATAAAATGTCTCGTTAGGCCTCAAAAGGCCCAAGTAAGGAAACATGATAAACCCTTGACAAAAAGATAGGGGCATCTAAGAATAAGCAAGTATATAGACAAATATACTGGAGTCACACGCTCCCGTCCTCTCAACCTCTCATTACATAGAGACAAATAAATAATGCACAAAAAGAATATATAATAACGCCCGTAGTCTCCTCCTCGTCAGACTCAGCAATCTCGGCCATAGTCCTCATCTCGCCTAAAGTACTCCCCTGAAATGTTAGGAGCCAAAAGGCTTGAGCTACACGC
>JAUPMG010001052.1:0-16169 GCA_031762675.1 Pachysandra terminalis | reverse complement strand
AGACTTAAATTAGTCAGCCTAAGAATGATCATAATCAATTAGAGTAACCTTATAATATTAATTGTAAAGTTAAATTTCGATGAATGAATCAAAGATACACATTTGATAGTTAATGTATAGAGTTGGGTTAAATTGGTATTTAAAAGTAAATCTAGGTAATAAGAATAACTGGGTGGAAGTATAGAGGTTATGGAAGAATTAAACGAAATTGAGCTGGGTTGGGATTTGAATTAGGCGTGAAAATCATGTACGGAAACAAGGGTAAATTAGTAAATTTTGTGGAGATATCTTAGTGGAGAAGTTACCTTATCTATTGGTTATGTGTGTAGAGAGTTAATAAAGGGTAACGAGGTAAAATTAAGTGGTTTTAGAAGTTAACAGAAGGGGTCAATGAATAATGACGTGAATAGTGTTTTGAGAGGGTAAGTTAGGGTGTTGGTGTTTAAGAGAAAGAGAAAGGGAGAACCAAACCCTAGCCATCACAAGCCTTAGGGAAAGAGGAAGAAGAAGAAGAAGAGGGAAAGAAGAAAGGTGAGGAAGGAAGATAACTGGGTTAGCATCACATATCGGAACACACGCCTGTAAGTAAATTTTCAGTATGATCCTCTTATCGAAATCAATATAGCAAACTTTTCTGTTTTGGGCGATTACTGTATCTACCAATGATTAGATGTTTGGATTCTCATAATAATGGTTTTAAATGATGTATTTGATGTTTGTTCATGTTTTCGGAGTTATGGATGTGGATTTATGATGTTTAGACTTGATGTGGTACCCTGAAATTTAGATTACAAACCCAGAAAACCCTGGAAAACTGTACAAATCTGAATCATCGAAATCTATAACTATCAAAGTATTTTTAATAATTTATTTATATTTTATTATTATTCCCCTGTTCATTAAGAACACACCAAAATAAGTTTTAACTAATTCAGCCAAGTATTTAGGAAGTTATGACCAAATTACCAACTGTACGTTGAAGCTAAAAACCCATAAAAGTGCCTGGTCGACAGGCTTTGGTCCACCGACGCCTCTGCCGACAGAGAACAATTTTTAGTTCAAAATGGGAGTTCGGCAGGCTTAGGTACACCGACCACTCCGCCGAACCCCCTGAGACGTCATAGAAATCCTTCGGTCCACCGACCACCCAACCGACAGAGACCTGTTTTTAGACAATTTTGGTTGTTCGGCAGGCTTCGGTCCACTGACGCCTCTGCCAACGACATAGTATGTTGCACAGTTGTTTGGGAGTTTTGGAGGACGACCTAGGTGGATGATGTGGGGCTTCGACCGTTGATTTTTGTTAATTTCGGATGCAAAATTTGGCCGTGGAGAGTCAATCTTGGTGTTCCGAGGTTATTGTGACCATCATCCCACCTTAGGTTTGATCCGAATTTGTTATGGAAGATTGATTAATTGGTTTGCTCTTGTTGTGATATACTGATTGTGGAAAGGATCCCCGTGATGGCATCCGACGAATTATTCGTGTGTATGGGCACACAGATAGCTTCTAAAGGATGTTATCACTGGCAATCCTACTGTTACTTGTAAGCATAGCTCACCTGGTGAACCGGGCAGCGATAGATGTGATTTATGTACTAATAGCTTGTCCGATCAACCGAGCAGCGAAGGATAAGGTTTTTGGTGTTGTCTTAATGTTGTTTTATCACTGATATGAGGCTTATAAAAGTTTGCAATCAGATTATCCGCGTGTATGGGCACGTGGATAGTTTCTATTGTTGACCTTCATTTGGTGTCCTAGTTTAATGCATTACATACTAGGCTGATATCAGGTGATAAGTGTACCGGGAGGTGGAAATCTACGGAGAAGCAACTGCGATGCCTCCGGTTGGGTTGATTATATACCTGTGGGGTGAAAGGGCCCACTTAAATTAAGGTAGGTGGCTTGCCAGTTCCTATATAGGTTTGCTATTCCTCGAGTATGATACACTCGTAAATTAGCTATATGGTAGCCTTCGTGCCATGGTTTAGTACCCGGAACGGAGAGGGGACTTTCCGCACTTCCTTGGACCATGTCCTAAATCGGTTATTGTTGAGAAGCTACACGTGAGGTCCACTTATTAGGAGATGTTAGTCTTAGTACATTCATTGTGCATTCATTTCATTATTTGTGTGTTTTTGTTTCTCATCGCATTCATTGTAGGACATGTGATTGACTCATTCATTTCATTTCTTCTCATACTAAAATATTCATTGTTATTATGATTGTTGTACTAATCTAATGCCTGTGATATATTGTAAGAACCTGAATAATCCCTAAAAACTTTAACTTGAGATCATCGGGTAAAATAGTAATTTGGTAATTTAATTTCACTAATAAACCAGGATTAACATTCATAAAGTCCTTAATCTTATAAAACATGTTAGAAACCCTTAAGTCATTTAAAACTGATCAGGTCAGCCAAATAGACTTAGGAAGTAGTATTGCTCAAATAACTGAACTTAGTAGTTAAATAGGAAATAAAATTAATTAGCAAGATAAAAATTGATTTATGCAGCCTTTTTATTTTTTGGGTGAAAGTATGAGATTTTTTAAATATATCAAGGAGTGAATACAACTTGTTTTACATAACGGATAGTCAACCGACCACAGAGATCATCTTGAAGCACCTGTGACAGAAAAGGAAGAGGTTTAAGTGACCATGTGCATGAGAAGAAGTCAATTCCATGGTTGGCAAGCAAGTTGGCTGATTTATTAGCCTCTCTATACACATGAGAAAGTTTGTAAGACTGGAGATGAGAAAGTAGACTTCTAGTAGAAGATATAGAAGCCTAAAGGTTCCAAGGGCACTGAAGATTGTGATTGCTGAGAAGTTTCATTATGAGCATGGAATCACCCTCAATGATGAGTCTACTAACACCACGGTTGAGTGCCATCTTATGTCCATCGAGAAGAGAAAGCGCCTTCGCTAAATTGTTTGTAGCTTTCCCAATGTTGAGCGATAGGCCACACAAGAACACACCAAATTGATTTCTACAAACTGCACCAATAGCGGCATCGCCATTATCACGAGCAGCTCCGTCAAAGTTGGCAGCCTAGAAGATCTATTTGAGACCCCTAAATGTGTTTATAACCTTAGTAATTAATTAGGTGATCAATTGTGTAAGAATAGAGCTAGAAGCCCAGTTGTACCCTTGTAGCAGTTATAATTTACAAGTTTGCCCTTAGAGCCTTTAAATAGAAAACCTAGGTCTTATAACTTCATTTCTTTCTCTTTCTCATTCTTGTGGAGCTCATGGAGAAGAAGAGGAGGGTAATGCTCAAGATCCTCAGATGCAAGGAGGAGCAACCCCGGACGCGACTCGGCAACGCCCCAAGTTGAGTATTTTTCAATTTTTGTGTATTTATTTATGTTTTGATGTTATGAGCATGGGAGAAGATCATGTTTGATAGTGTTCATCCATCCCCCATGAAATTGATAGATAGATTTCATGCTCTAGGAGCTTAAACCCTAGTAGACAACCTGTATGAACAAGATCAACAATCTTATGAGCAAGATTGTGGAAATGAGTTTTCTAGGATTTGGGTTTTAGGGAGAATGAGTAGATCCATGGTTTGGACTGAACCCCTAGACTTGAAAGTAGAATCGAAGGTTCCTTGGGTTGTTAGCAACCTCTGGGTGAAATTTCACCCAGAAATACCCTGTCCCGAGCTTCGGCGAGCCGAGGAGTCCGCCGAATCTCAGACCAGATTTCCAGCTCACTGAAGACGTTGCCGAGGCTAACTACGGTGTGCCGAGACCTCACCGAACCCAAATTCTGAGATAAATTAGAGTCACTTTTGGTCTAATGAGACCCATTTGGACCAGTTCCCAAGGCTCCATTCCATTTGGCACACTTTTAGCTTTTTCGGCTAGCCGAAAGAGTGTCGAGCAGGTCACAGAGAGCCTCCTGTGGTCTGATGTGGGATGTTAATCTATGGACATCTGTAGAATGACCAATCACACATGTTTAGCAAGTTTTTTGTGTTGGTAGACTTGCCATGCAAAATATGTCTCCCCAATCCGAATGTTAGCCTTCCCAGAATTGATCGAGCAATATAAGTGTTTTTGGGAAACTTGTGTAAGTGACCCCAAAGCCTTTCCTTGAGCTCACTACCCTCATTTTATACATGTTTGGGCATTGGAACTAGAGGTTGTGATATGTTGTCCTTCATTTGGATAGATATGTGAATATTTGTCTTACTTCCTTGCCTAACTTGTATGTGAACTGTCATATTAGGATCCATATATCTCACATGCATTATTCTGATGTATGACCTATGGTTAGGTGTTTAAATATGCTTAGTGTGTAGTTTGGGGCATGTATGTACTCTATTTGGGTTATCTCATGCTTATAATTGGTTTATGCCCACTTTGCTTTTCTATTTGACTTGATAACTTTGGACTACTTAGATGTGACGTGGGTACTATGGTGTCATATAGAGTAGGATCATGGGATTGTGCCCACGTGATTGCTTGTTTGAATATATGTCTATGAATTATTGTGTGAATGCCTTAATTAAAGGATTTGAATACTATGAGTTGAGTATGGACTATCCTGCTGTAATAGCTCAGTTTAATACCCCGTGAGAAACCCCTGGGTTTAGGCTATCATATGAAATGACTTGACTTATTGAGCTTTTGTTGTCCCATGAGTGGACTATGTGTTTTCACTCACGTTGAGAGAGAACCCTTTTGTGGTATGCCTCGTAGACTTGTGGTAAGATGATTCCCAATGATCGGCACACTGGTGCGGCTTGGAAAAAGGGTGATTATACCTACTGTTGGAATGTAAATATGTATGATTCCCTGAGGGCCTACTCACATTGGTGAAAATCTCGGATTATTATCCATGATTAAAAATAAATGGGGGGATTGTGCCTCCTTGGTTGAAAACCCATAAAACTATGTTGTACACATTGAATAATCCTCAGCCGTGAATACGGGGATGGAGTCACATTGGTGGGACATCTTGGATAGTTGTATTGAGATCATGTGAAAACTTACTATATTTCAAATACCATACAACGCCCCCTCTGCATTTGCATTTCATATCCTCTGTTGATATCATTTTGAGTGTCTAGTGTATTACACACTAGATCTAATTACCATATAGAATTAGGCATGTGGATACTATCATGTTGACCTGTGATTTTATATCAAATGAGGATGGAAGAGAATAATAGATTGTGTGATCTCTGTTGTTTACTATTTTGTCACCACAAGCACAATGCCACCCTTATCACATTATATTTATTGTTTGTTCTTTTCTCATAATCTTAGGATATGAGTAAATACCTTGTATTAAAGGATTACTCATCCTAGCTTTCCAACTTATGTTTGTTGACTTATACTTTTCAAGTCTTAGAGCTTGATCACGAAGAGAGAGCCTGGGAATGGGTATAGAAACCTGGATTTAGTTGTACAGTTGTACTAGAATTAGATCTTCCTTTTATTAATCTGTAATAGATTTAGCTTTATATTTCTGTTACTTATATCTTACTAGAACTGTTAATTACTTCCGCTTATGTTTTGACCATTGCTATCCACTCTCATAGCAATATGAGGTGAGAGTTGCGAATTAAGCTTGAAATCTCATAATTGGGATTTTCTGGTTTGGTTCGTGACATATATGATACTAATCCATGTTGATATCTGATTTCCATATGGGGATGATAACTGCTGAATTTCTTATTGAGCCTCCAAGCTCATGCAACCTCTCATGTTATAGGTTAGGTGAAAGGTGGTGGAACTTGATGTGCTGCCTGCTGCATACTTGATTTCCTTTATTTCTGTTTTAGTTTGTTGCTCCTGCGAGGGCTTGAGATGTAATAGTTTTGTTTAGATTATGTTGGTTAATAGGATTGATAGGTCATGACTCTACTGGAGTCATTGATCATTGGATTCATAGTTGACTGTATTGTTTATCATTTTAGCTTTCGCAATCTGATTTAATAAAGGTATCTATTAATTTTATTTTTTACTTGTGGTTTGGTAGCAATCCGCGGTCCAGTAGTGGATCCCGAAAGTCTCACCTCGAGATCCGTGCTATCTCTCATCGGGAATCATGTCACGAGATCTGGGGTGTGACACGTTGTAACAGAAATCACACAGTAGAAATTACAGATCTTTTTTATCTTTTTTTTTTCTGGTCATAACCATTTGGGGTGGATCTTGGAGGATTAAATGGGTAACCCTAGAGGTGCAACTCTGTTTGGTTTGTGTTTGTACAATTTCTTTTTGTTGCGTTTTCTGGATGAATTACAGTAACCTCGGTTAAGTCGTCGCTCACCACCCCTCGGTTAAGTTGTCATCCAATTTAAGGACGGAAATTGCTGATTTCAGCATATTTACAAATCCATTTAGACAAAACTATTTCTTTTCGAGTTATAAGTTAGTAAAAGACAATCTGTCCTTGTTTTTTCTAGCTTCCCTACCAATTATACCCTTCCTTCTTTTTTCTCTTATTACGGTAACAAACTATCTCCTACTTTATTCCCCTTCTCTCGCTTCCTTCCCATTGTCGGAGTAGCCGCACGTTTTCATCAGAGTTATTACACCGTTTTGGTCGGAGCTAGAATCACATGTTTAATAACTCTCTAATCCTTTGAGGTAGAATCTTTCAAATTGAAGTTGGATCATTCAAAATGAAAGACTAATTCTGGCTTTCACTGGAAAACTTATCATCACCATAGGTAATATTTTGATGCAGAATGATATTATGGGTCATAACTTTATGTTCGAATTTCTGTTTTGGGCGATCTTTGGTTCGTTGGAAAGCTCTCTCTAATTCCTACGTTCATTATTTTTATTAGTTAATTGAAAGTTTAATGTTTTGGTCTTCAAAATAAGGTTTAAAGTTTCGTTGTTGAAAAGTGACGAATTTAAGGGTATTTTTTGAATTATGATTTCTTTTTTAGCAATTTCCTATTTCTTTTAAGATTGCTTTTCTTAACAGTTTTCTATTTCTTTTAGGATTACTTTTTAGTAATCTCCTATTTCTTTTAAGATTGCTCTTTAGCAATTTTCTATTTCTTTTAGGATTTCTTTTCTTTTCTTATAAATAAATGTTATGAGAAAGTTGCAAGGAGATTATAATATTTTATGAAATTGAATTGAAGAGTTTTCTCTCTTATTCCTATTGTTCTAAGGTTTTGCTTATAGCATCTCAAGAAGGTTGTGTGTTTTGAGCCAGGTTCATCAACTCTCTTATTCTTCGCTCTACATCAGTTGGTATTAGAGCTAGCGTCAATATGCCGCCTCGCAGACGTGGTGGGCGAGATGCTCCTTTGGAAGAAGTTTACGAGCGTGAAGATGTAGCAAGACTCACGACAGATCGAGATCCTAACCCAGTAGATGATCGCTTTGCAAGCACGTCAGAACAGAGAGCAGGATACAGAACGAAAATCCATTTGCAGAAGTCGACTTGAGGATGAGAGATGATTTTAATTCAAGGCGTTGGGAATCTGGATTGAAGTAATATGCCTAATTTTCATGACGACATGCAACCGGAAGATTTCCTGGATTGGATTAATACTGTGGAAGAGATTCTGGATTTCAAGGAGGTTCCTGATGATAGATGGGTTCCTTTAGTGGCTACTAAATTCTGAGAATATGCTTCTACTTGGTGGTAGCAGTCCAAACTTACTCGAACCAGACAGGGTAAATGTAAGATCAATTCGTGGGAAAAGCTTAAGAAGCATATGCAACAAGTTTTTCTATCCCATAACTATACGAGAGTTCTGTATCAACGTTTGCAGAACCTTTGCCAAGGGGCGAGATTTGTGGACGATTACACCAATGAATTTTATCAATTGGTGTCCCGCAATGACCTAGCCGAATCTGAAGAACAACTTGCATCTTGGTATATTGGAGGTTTGCGTCAGCAATTCCGTGATACATTGAATTTATTTGACATATTTCTTGTTTTTGAAGCACATGCTAGAGCTCTTCATCTTAAGAAGCAGATGGGTTGGAGGAGTGGTGCGGTAGGAGTCTTTAACCCTACTTTTGCACCCAACAGTAGGGCAACCGTGCAGAAAAATAGTAATGTATGACCCACGGGAAGACCTTTGACGTAGTCCATCAACAACAACAAACCAATTAATAGTGTGGGAATAAAGTGTTTCAAGGGAAGAGAACCAAGCCATCGAGCGAACGAATGCAGAAAAAGTGATAGACCTGGTAAAGGGTTGTTCGTGGAAGGTGAGGAATTTGACGAGGAACCATAAGACGAGACTGAGTCGGATGCTATATTCGATGAAGAGAACCCTCCAGAAGAGTATGTTCGGGGTGATCAAGGGTCCATTCTGGTGACACGGAGGATCTAGTTCACTCCAAAGGAGACAGACAACGACATATAGCTTTGTCGCAACATCTTTCATTCCACCTGTACCATCGAGGGTAAAGTCTGCCAACTCGTTATTCATTCGGAGAGTTGTGAGAACGTAGTGGCAGAAAAAGCTGTCCAAAAACTGAAGTTGGAGACTGCACAAATTTATGATGAATATTCTGAAGAAGGATATTTGATTGTCGGTAAAAACTCAAGTAATAGGTTGAAAAGACTATCTGCCAATGTTATTGATTTTATTGGGGTTGACTCAATACTTCAATCAATTTTAACCAATATACGACAATTCCAAAACTCGAGAGGTTTTGATAATTTTAGAATATGATCCCTACGGCTGGACCCTGGGGTCCCGCATAAATCGGGCAACAGTAGGGCACTAATTAATTATTTTTTAGATCTACACCCCATAAGGTCTTTGAGTAGCATAATGATTCTTCTTACCCAAAAAAATAGCAGCATAATGACGCTTGTCTACAAAGTGTGTCACTGAGAGAAAGAGAGAGAGAGAGAGAGAGAGAGAGAGAGAGAGAGCTAAAAAAATAGTAGCATAATGATACTTGTCTACAAAGTGTGTCAGAGAGAGTTAAGAAAAAGAGTAGCATAATAATCTTTATTTATTTTTTGCTACAATCTTTATGGGAGAGCCAGGGTCTTATGGGACCTCAGGGTCCCTCCATAAGCTTCATATCACAATTGATGGATACTTCGAGGAAAAAACTTGATGGGTATTATCAGTTCTTCACAAAGTTCATCATATATGAAGAACACATAATCAAAAGAATCAAAGCACTTCTAAAAACTTGAGGACGAGTTTTCTCCAACAAAGGGAGAATGATGCAGAATGATATTATGGGTCATAACTTTATGTTCGTATTTCCGTTTTGGGCGATCTTTGGTTCGTTAGAAAGATATCTTTGATTCCTACATTCGCTATTTCTATTAGTTTATTGAAATTTTAATGTTTTGGTCTAGCATTCTTACAAACTATCTAGCATGCTAGAAAGCCTCATTATCATTGGGCACACATCCCAATTCTCAGCATGCCAAGCCCCCTACCGAAGGTGTGCCGAAGGGGTTTAATGGACCCTTCGGTACACCAACCTGAGGAACAGTGAATTACATAGGGTTTTCGGCAGACCTTTTGGTATGCCGAGGAAGGTTCGGCAAGCTGATCAGTACCTACCCAAAAGCACAAAGAATTTTAGCAGTCTTTGGTATGCCGACCGAACTCTACCAAGAACATTTCGGTGGACACTTCGGTATGCCAAGGGGGATGCCAAAGGTCGTAAAACCCATAAATTTAGGTTTCCTTTGAAAACCCATATTTCCCATGCTTCATTCATGGCAAAACAACTGAAACCATATGCGAGAACTAATCTAACTTAATCTACCACAGAAGATCACATTCGTATACACCGAAGACATATTAGGCATTCGAATAAACATATAAATAGAGATCGTGTATATATATACCCGCACTCACACGTGAACACAACAATAGCATATAGATAGCATTAGGAGGACAATGGCACTTACCTCTCTTGCTGAAACCTTGAAAATTGGAGAAGATCCTTCCTTCTTCTCCTTCTTCACTTGTTCTCTTCTACTTCAACACCCACTCTCTTTTCTCTTCTCCTTCTTCTCTTCCTTTTCTTTTTCTCCAACACCCACACACAAAAACTCTACCTTCTTTAGATTTCCACGCACCCTACTGTTTTTCCCTCTCCCTTTGATCTTAACGCACCCCAACTAGATATGGAAGGATCTCTCTCTTTAGAGACCTTCAATAATAGAATACCTATCCATAAGGAAGGTGAAGTCGTGCACTCCCCCTCCACAGCTTCTAATTCAAACTTAAAGTCAAATGACCAAAAAGGACATGGGTCACATCAAAAGGACAAACGTCCAAACCTAAACCTGGGCCCACACAACCCATCCCAAAGTAGTCCAATAACACGAATTACACCCAACCTCCCACACTTAACTAAATCATAATTTAACCCCTACACTACAATATCATTAAATAAACATATTATCAACATCATTAGTTTATAATCACACTCTAATCCATTTATATTCACATATCAAATTAACTTAATGGTTATTAATCATTTTTAAGTCAACTAACACCAACTTCTTATATTAATTAGAGGCAAATTACATCCAAATCAAATACAGTTCCTTTTTAACCATTATTTTAATTCACTTAAATACTTAATTATAATTCATTAAATTTATTTCTAGGTTTAGGTCACTACAGTAACGACCGACTCCCACGTGGGAATCTACTGGTTTTCCAGAATCCAGTATAGGAACCCAGAATACATGATCAAGACATACCTGATCCTGTAGACGCTGAGTTGGGGCCACCTCCAGACGGAACTCAGCCTATTGGCCAGGGTGTTAGAAACATCGATTGAGACCAAATTTACCATTTTTTTTCCCAGAAGGCTATGGGGATCTTCAATCCAAGATGGTTATCTTGACCTTCATACCGCAAACCCTACCCTAATTGGGTTGATCATAGGCAGTGGCGGAGACAGGGGGCGGGGAGTGGCCATGTCCCCCCAAAAGCCTTTTAGTTTAAGCCTAAAGTATTTACTAGTGGCCTATCTTACAGTTCTTCATTTCAGAAATATTACATTTGGCCCCCCCAAAATTTTTAGTTAAAACCTTGAATATCTATTAGTGATCCCTCTTACAGTTTTTTATTTCACAAATATTACATTCGACCCCCCTAACATTTTTTAAATAGCTAGAGTTTCTATTATGTAAATGGTCTTTCACGATCCAAAGGCCTCTTATTTTAAAAATATTATATATAGTCCCCTCAAATATTTCAGAAATAACTTGTATCTATTATGTGCTCCCTCCAACAGTTTTTTACTTCATGTAATGGCCCGAACCAACTAAGAAGTATTTAATTATGTTTAAAACATTAATAAAATATTGTCCACCTATTTGATCTTTAATCGGAGTTAAACCTACCATACAATTGCTATGATGTGAATTATTAGTGTGTATCATGCTTAGTACTATAGTATTGTATGGATAAAATTGTTTAGTTATTTTAGTATTAGTGTAAGGTGAGGGATGTGTATGATGGGGATGAAGTGGTTAGAAATAGAGGGTTTAGATTGAGTAGGGAAAAAGAAGGGTTAGGATTGAAGTGGTTAGAATAGAGTGAGGAGATGGTGACATGTGGCAATTGGAGGATAGAAGGAGAGAGGAAAGGAAAAAGAAGAGCATTTGTGTCTTGAGAAGAAAAGAAGAGAGAGAAAGAGGAAAAGAGGTTGGAGAGCAAAAGAGGAAGAAGGGAGGATTCAAGGGTGAAAAACGTGGATTGAGCTTGAAGAAAAAATTGTAAGTCTTGATTTCATGAACATAATGAGTTGAATCTTGTATTTCTTCATTTTTACTTCCATTTCGATTTTGACATCATAATGTGAAATCTTTTGGTGTTTATTTCATGCAATAATGGTTTAAATTACTTCTGTGATGTTCTAGAGTGTATGAGACCAAGTGGAAACCATTTAGGTTGGAATAAACCCCCTCGTTTTTCCCCGTACGCGACGTTCGACGGACACTTGAATTTCTGGGCCACGGGCGAACACTTAGGTGCGCCGAAGCTCCGCCGAGGTTGAATGTCAACCGAAAAGCCCACCAAAGACTTCATGGCGCCGAACAGGGCACTGACAAGGTCGCCGAAAGTTGAGGGTACTGGAATTATCGCCGAGTCTCAGGGTGATTCGCCGAAGGGGTCACCGAGATATGCTTCGAGGCGCCGAAGGGGACGCCGAAGAGGTTGCCGGGAAAGTGGATTCTGGAATCGTCGCCGAAGGAGGTATCAATAAGCCAAAGACTACCCCAAACCTGTAGATTAGTTTAGGAGGTTGATAGTGATTATAGAGTGCTTGAGTAGTTTAGAAATAATAAATACATATCAATCTCATTCTATGTTATGTGATCCGTTATTGACTTGTATGTGATATGGGAATGTAGGTGCGTGAATGATGTGATGGATTGTAGAGTGTTTTATTCTTCCGTACAATAACATGTATGATGAATTCACATGCCATGCTTAATGCACCCTGTACACCAAGGCATGCATAATGCATAATGACTTAGTTGCACATGGTATGATGCTAGTATGATTCTATCTCAATTTGGACAAATTGAGTGTGGATTGACGGTGTGGGTGACATGGATGAATGTATGTGTTAGTTAGCTTATAATTCACCCTGTACACGAAATGTATGAATAATTAGTGTGCATAGATCCACTTCACAACTTCACTGCACAGCATGGACTCTAGACCCAAGTAGGTCTAGGAGAATAACCTGGTATTCCAAGACCTCAAAGTAGGGTTTGTGACGGAACATGAGTGTGATGTGACTATCACATCTAGGGAGGGACCGGCTAGACTGAGTTGAGAGGGTAGCTAACCCAATAGAATCGTTCTTAGCCTGAGGGCTCTGGCCAAGGATGAGGAAATATAAGAAAGGACCTCTGTAGTTAGGTCAGCTAGTCATGTTTTCCTGAGGGATACCGCAGGTGGCTGCAAGTCTCGGTCTGCGGGCCACTGATCAAAAATAAGTGGGGGGATTGTGCCTCCTAGGTTGAAAACCCTTAGAACTACGCAATATCCGTAGAATAGCCCTATTTCCATGGACCGTATACACGGGGGATGAATTCAGGTTGCTGGGACATCCCGAACTAGAGGCTAGATCAGGAGGAAACATATTAGATTGACTCTCTAACGGAGTTGCATTTGCACAGCATATAGACTTGTGTACTAGCTCACCTTGGTGAGGTTTGTACTTAGGATGCATTTCATTCATAACAAAATGAATTACCTCATGCATTTGATTTGTTTGATTTACTTTATGAATTAGAATTGAAAGAACTATAAAAGTAAAGAACCTCAGGACAGACAATTATATTCCTGAAATCATAGTACTTACAAGCTTATAGCTTATGCTTTTAGCATTACATTTTTCATGAGCTTTAGTAGAGGACGCTGTTGTGGAGGACCAAGTGAAGTAAAGGGAAGAGTTTGAAAAGGAAGACGAATTTTATTCGTACGAGTGATCTTAGTGTAAAGCCTTGATCATACTCTGTTATTTATATTTTGATTCTTTTTTGTTGATACCAGTGTTGGTATCCGTTGTAAATATGATTTAGAACCTGGAACTGTCTTTCCATTTCCGCTGCACATTTGACTTATGTACTCCATCTTCGTTTTAAAATTTCTGGAATGATGGTTTAAATTCGATAGTTCTATGACTGTTATTCAACTGTCACTCTCCTTTCAAGGAAGTGAAGGTTGTAATTCAAACTTCTCTAAACCTAAAGCGGTCTCACGAGTTTGGGTTGTGACGCTTTAAAATATTACATAGAACTCCTTTAAACCTCAAATTGGTAAATAAGTTGAATATAGATCCCAAATTTAAATTTAATTTTTGTTATTTATTTTAATTAATCGGTTACTTACCAAAAAAGAGGACTTCTGGCAGTGGATCAGGTGAATGAAAAAAAAATTAATATTTTTTTTTATTGTTCACATGAATTTAGGTGATGTGGGCCAACAGAGTGTTGCCACACTCACCCGCACCAAACTGCCACCCGCATAGGATCCACACTAAGGACTTCTAATATATTATTAGTCAAAATGTCAAAATTGTTTTTGCCTTTTTTTTTTCATCTTTCTTTCTTCTTTTTCTCTCTCAACAAATTTGCCTTATAAAAAACTAGGAAAATATGAAAGAATTTTAACTTTGTTAATTTGTTTTAATAAAATTTTAATTTAGCAAAAATAAAATAATTGTATTGGGTGAATATAAGGCATGTCCAACTCCGTCTTATACATGTTAACAGGCTAAGGCTTTCAAGAGATAAGGAAAAAAAACGAAAATGAGTTAATCATGTTTCAATTAATTAAGATACAAGGTTAATATTTTAATACTCTCATTTAGTTTACTTCGTAAATTTTTTTTTAACCAAGTCTCAATTAATTAAGATACATGGTTTCTCTTCTTAAACCATAATATTTTAATAGTCTCGTATATTTCACTTTGTATTTACTTTTTTATACTTAAGTGTTGATCTTCATCTTTATTTCTTTTTTCTATTTTATTCTCATTTATTTTCACCATCTTATTAAATTAAATTTTTTTTTTCAAAAAAAAAAATTAATAGTGCATATTGTTAGTTATTAGTTTTAAAATTTAATTTTATGATTTGACAAATTTTACTGTATAATAAATAATTATCTAAGCTTGTTAACAGTTTCCTTCTATCATTTGCCCCCCCAAGAAAATGTTTCTGGCTTCGCCCCTGATCACAGGTACAAGTTCCAGGATATAAAATCCCTGAGTTTTCTCTGTTTTCAAGGGATGATTGTCAATCGACCATCAAACATGTTGGCCGATTTATGGTCTAGTGTGGAGAGGCTTTCTCTAATGATTACTATCGTATGAAGTTGTTCGATAATTCATCGACCAGCCACACATTTACTTAGTGCATAATTTTTCCCCAAAACTCGGTCCAACATTGGGCCTAAATGGAGGAGAGGTTCCACACTCGGGTCTATAGGACTGAACCTGAAGTCTCCATGGCTGATTTAGCATGACTGAGACAACTTACAGAAGAAATGACTGACAAATATGTTGCGCATTTAAAAAGGGCCAAGAACAGGTGTAGGATATCCCTTCTAGAGACCGCATTTGTGAAAGCACAAAACGGTCTAGACATCGAGCTTCAAAATATGTTCGAGGGTATGGAGTTCAAAGCCCTGTTCGAACTGTCGACCGGAGTGACCAAGTATGAATGTCTTTTGAAAGAAGAGAGCCAACGTATGGCTTCCTCCTTTGGGACCTTTTCCCAGGATCCTAATTATGAGCTAGGCCCTGCGGAAGTAATAGGAAAAACACCCTTTGTATATTCGGCCCTAAAATGGAGAGATCCTAAATCCATTCCTCCTCAAGATATAAAAAAGGGATCATTCAAATTGGCCATACATCATTTGTTTGACGTCATGATGGCCGATGAGATATTTGACCACTTAATTAGGGAGAAATTCCTAAAGTTGGCCAACGGTCATAAGAAACCATCAGCCAAAGACATCAAAAACACTGAGTATTGTAAATGGTGTGGAATGAGGTCTCATTCGACCGCTAATTTCTTTGCGTTTCGCAATGTTGTGTAGGATAACATTAACAAAGATATACTGAAGTTTCCTGAGAAAGGGAAAGAGGTTATGGGGCCCGATAGCGATCCATTCCCTCTGGTCGTTTCGATCAATATGCTACATCCAACCTTTGGTAGCTCTCATCCCAGTAAGGACTCCTCAATCACGAGGAAGAAGCTGGAAGTTAGTACACAAAAGGTTTCGAAAAGCCAAGTGGTCGAAGCACAGGTAAAACGAAAAAGAGTTAGCCATTGGGATGTTGTCCTAGACAGTTGAAAGTGGGTGCCTAATCCACTTTCTCTGATGGCACGTTAGAGAAGGCCACCACAGGCTTCTCGGCTGTTATGCAGTAATTGCATGTATGCTATCATTAAGCTAGCCATTCATTAACAACCGCAATAGCAATGGGCGACATTGACAGAGAGGCTATCACGACCCAAACCGGAAATTCCCAATTTCATAGGTTTTCCAGTTCAAGTGCAACCTTCACCCCATATTTCTACGAGGGTGGCTAACAATAGTTAAATCGTAAGCGGAAGTTCTAACAGTTTTAGTAAGATATAAGTAACTATAATACGCCTAGAATTAAAATCTACAATTTCTAGGTACATTTAGTCTACGGTTAGAC